>JACEII010000010.1:2808729-2874135 GCA_014332785.1 Antheraea mylitta
ACCAAACACACTTTGTCATAGTGTAGCTAGCTGTAACTGAAACCAAATACACTTTTTCATAGTGTAGCTAGGTGTAATTGAAACCAAACACACTCTGTCATAGTGTAGCTAGCTATAATTGATAATTTATATCGATGTAACCGAATAGATTTCAATATGTTATGGTACGTAGGTTAATAAATTATTATAAAACTATGATTTTTAAAACACTACGCATGTAGTAGCAGGTAATAGCAGGTAATAGAGCCGCGCTGACGCTATAGCTGGTTTCGGCATGAATAGGTCGGCTTGCCCGGGGTATTACCGGGTGGTAATCACAGAAAACCGACATGAAATAACAGTGCTTGCATTGTTGCGTTTCGTTTGGTCAGTGAGAACGTCGGAGACCCATCTCCCCTCCCCTCCCCTCTCCTCTCCTTTCCCCTCTCCCTTTCTCTCCATTTCCCCAAACACAGGCTGGCAACGGACTTGTGACTTCTCTGAGGTTGCTAGTGTCTATGGACGGCGGTGATCGCTTAACAACAGGCGACCCGCATGTTCGTTTGCCTCTTAAATGATATAAAAAAAAATGTAGCAATGTGTATTTATTTGCAATGGAGAAGAGGGGAATCAGGTATCAGTGTGGGTATCAGATAGTTGTCAAATAAATTAATTAGATTTTTTTTACGCATCACTAAATTACGTAGAAGGCTTGTTTCGTAGTATTTATTATTATTTACATCAGTCTTGAGCTTTATTCTAATTTGTCAAAAGTTTTCCTTCTACATTTTTTCTCTCACGTCCTAAACGCAAAACTATTGGCTAAAAAGCTCCATTTCCGCTAGTTGTTCCGAAATGTAATAAACATGTCAGTTTTTTCAGTCCTTTCGATAATCGATCCCTGGGCTACAATAGAATACGAAGTATGTAGCGGAAAGGTTCTCTTAAAAATATTATATCGTAGTTTGTTGCTGTCGTTATGTTGACAAAATACTGTTGGTATCGTGTTTATTCAGAACTAAATATGGTAAAATAAATACAATTTAAATATCAATGAAGTTTGAAATAACATTTGTATTATTTATTTAACAATTTATTAAAATAACATGCCATCTACTTTATGTAATTGTGAGGAATTATAATTTTTTTTTAATCTTTATTTTTAGTAACCAATCTTTCAGATTATTACTGCCATTGTCGAGTAGTTAATAATATTATAAGCATCGTGTGATTATTTCAATATTCTATGTGGTCTTCAATATCTAAGATAGTGGCTCCCTTGTTAGACCTTCCAGGGAGTTTTTGTGGCATCTCAGAATTTCATGCTCCATGGTATTATTCTCCATTCACTTCACTTACGCACAACAAACTATATTACGTAAAACACCACCACTATTACAAAATGTAGAGTCAAATAACAGAAGATTATGAATAAAATATAAGATCCATTACATGACAGACTAAAATCCCGCCAAAAACTTTCATTAATGTTTATTAGTCAATAACTTAATTGGTTTTAACGTGTGTTACAATTATCCTTACAACAAAGTAAAATGTTGAGTTATCTGTCTTGATTTCTTCAACCTTGAATTTATAGACCTGTATAATTTTAATAAGTACTTTGACAAATACAAGGTTCATATTCGAACACTATTATCCATAACATGTTTTCACAGTACAAAAACCTTTTGGAGATTACGCACACTATCGTCGTAACCACTGGACTGATATAAATACTCTTACATACAGATAACATGTATATATTTCATTTACTTTGGGTACAAGCAACTTGTGCCTTATTGTGTTGTAGTTAATTACAAATTCTAGTGAATATTCTATCAAAGTTTGCACAAACTTGTCAACAAAACGTGTGGCTGAGAGCCTTATTTGTAAGGAGTATTATCGCGTAAGTTAGAAAATAGATTAAGAACCGTAGATACGTAAATAATTAATTTTAATAAAATCAAGCGAATGCTTATATTAATAAGGTTTAAATTTACTTAAAAAACCTTTCGATAAGTAAACAATGGAATCTTCTTACATTGTGTTTTAACGCCTTTTAAATAAAAATTTTCATGACAGTCGCGTCGCTCACCCTTTATTTTAAGTCCAAGCTATATCTTCAGAGAAGACCAAAGTCGACTTCAGAATAATCCTGTCTTCTTACATATGTATTACTTCGGCTATTTATTCCATATAAAACAATCTTCAAAGATGGCAAACGCAATTTCCTTTTAACCATCTGCATTGCTGCATCTAGATTCATTATCTGAAACTTGAAAGATAACTATGCACACTCTAATAATTTATCCTAACGATATACATTTTGTACACAGAGGCGAGAATATAAGCACCACACTGCCCATCCCCTTTTCACTATTCCAACGCAACAAAACAAACATCATTGAATGCGTATACTGCTTATAAAAATCGTGGTTTCTTAACACCATAATAACTTTATCCTAAATGACGCTATTTAAGTCATAATAAGCTTTTTTATATCATAGGAGGCAAACGAACAGGTGGGTCACCTGATGTTAAGTGATCATCACCGTCCATAGACAGAGGGAAGGGAGAGGAAGGAGGTGGCCTCCAACGCTCTCACTGACCGAACGAAACACAACAATGCAAACACTGTTACTTCGCGTCGGTTTTCTGTGAGAGGGTGTTACTGCCTCAGGCAAGCCGACCCATTCATGCTGAAACCAGTTGTAGCATCAGCGCGGCTCTACTACCTACAAAACTGCACAACATTCATCAATTTATCTATAGTTGATACTATCCTATTTAATTACATAACTAAAAAACTGTAGGTACGTCATAAACGCTTCGACAGCACCTTGTTAAAACTTGGCTAACTAGCAAACGTGATCTAGTCCTGTCAATAAGCCCGTAACATACAGCTATTTCTTTTTCACCACCGATATTCAGAATATTCCATCTTATTTCCACATTCTATCTAAGATAGTATGGCGTTACAATATTACTTTACGTATGTGTGCGTTATGGTATCTACAATTTTTTTTAGTTATAATATCATTGAATTAAAATTTCAATACTAGAGTATTTCGAAAAGTTTGAAAAATTAACAAACCATTATAGAATTATATTTTAATAACTTCCAACCTCTAAAACGCTGTAGAATTTGACAAGCATAATGGATTAAAACAGGCCTATCTGTTCCGTTTAAAACTAATTCGTCTGTGAGTGTAGTTTCAGTAACAGTTATAAATTAGTATAACTTACTACAGTTGTAACATAATGGAAGGGACACACTGACGTGTTTCACTTTCACGTGCTGCTGTAAATATATATTTCATTTGTTTTTGTGTCATTTAGTGAAATAATATTGTTAGCACTCTCCGTACTACTATTAACTACATCGGGGGTGTTACTAATGACCTGACACGCCATTGGTCAAAAGTTATCGGCCGGTCGTCACTTGACTGAATACTATAAAAGGCTAGTCTGTCGAGTCATTGGAGACAGGCAACAGCCAAGCCGAGGTGTGCCGTGCACCCTTGAGCTAGTTGTCCAAATAAAATCGGCCGAGTGCCCTAAGCGCTCGCCTTAGTAATCCGGTGAAGCTGTAAAGGCCTTGCAAGGGCAATAGCGTAGTCAGTTCGAAAGAAAACATTGGGGACATTCTTGCTCGGTCGTCTCTCTGGAAGGTTGTGTTGCGTGATTGTTGTTGTATTGCGTGAGTTCTTTCCAATTTACATTGTTATTTGTATTTCTCTGGGTTTTTATGAATTATTGTGTTACCTGAGTTATTTAATTGTAGATGTGACTTTTCGATGCCAAGGATGAATTTTAAAATAACAAAATGATTTAGCCTTACCGTCACCAATGACTACCACGCCACACCACGCGCCGTGGCATCGCAAGATAAATCGTAGCTGGAGTTTTTGGTGGGATTTTAGTCTATCATGTAGTGGATTTTATATATTTAAATCGTAATCTTGTGTTATTTGACTTTATGTTTTCTAAATTTGGCTGTGTTTTACGTAATATAGTTAGCTTATTGTACATAAGTGAAGTGAATGGAAAATAATACGACGGAGCATTAATTCTAAGATGCCACAAAAACTCCCTAGAAGTTTCTAACAAGAGAGCCACCATCTTGTTAGAATATTGATATAAGCACACGATGCTTGTAATATTGTTAAATAAGCTGTATATTTTTAAGTCATCGTATCGATGATTTACCAGCGGTTACTACAATACTAACGTTACTACAATAAAGAAATAATAGAAATAAATAACGTAGCGCAAATATAACATAGTGACGAAAATAAGGTTTTAATTATTTGCTTATCTTATTATCAAAAAACTTCTTTGTGAACTGTCGTCACAGTTTGTTTTTGCTATTGTAAATGAGATTCGGCTTCCACTCTTTTGTAAATATAAACCACAATATGAACGTGTTTAAATGTTTTGTAATAGGAACAAAAAACTTCAAAGGCTGATGATCACTATCTTCAATTCGGTGCTCAGTTAAATAAATTAACAATGTATTTAAAATGAAGTTAACGAAGAGATAGCAATAGAAGTAACAAAAACATTTCAGTAACAGTTAAGAAAACTCCATCTAATTAACGATCTCCCTTTAGGAAATAATAATCAGTGTGTAAAACATTAATATATCATCCCTTATAAAATGTACTTAAAATTATTAATCTGCATTTTGAGGGTACACGCGCTCAAATGGGAGTGGATTAACTAATGCCTTTACCTCATAACGGAACGCTGAGCGTGTAATTAATAGTAATATAATTAAATCCCTTACATCCACCCCTATTGTCAACATCATCCGACGTGACTCAATCCGTTTATATTAATACTGTACGACATAGATATTGTACTTTAAAAATACTCTCATTTGATAGTTTTGAACGTACCTATTTGTGAGTTTAATATTATGTGTTTAGGATTTTGTATTACTATGCTACCTGCTATATATATAGATTAGTATACTATGTATACTAATGCTGTTACTGGAATCAACATGAATGGGTCGGCTCGTCCGGGGTAGTCATAGAAAACCGACGTGAAGTAACAGTGCTTGCATTGTTGCGTTTTATTTGTTTAGTGAGGGCGCTGGAGGCCCGTCTCTCCTCATCTTCTCTCTCTCCTCTTCCCCCCCCCCTCTCCGACACAGGCTGGTAACGCAGCTGAAACTCCCCTGGTTTTGCAAGTGTCTATAAACGGTGGTGATCACTAAACATCAGGTGACTCACCTGTTCGTTTGCCTACTATGATATAAAAATATATAGTAAATTGCTACAATGTATTTCAGGTAAAACAAGATGGTATGCGGGGCTGAAGTATTTTATGGAAAATCAAGATTTCAGAGCATGTTACAATATTTCTCCGTAGCGTCATTTATTTTTAATTCTAGAAACGTGTATCCTCGCTTTGAGTACCTGAATATCCTAGATTTATTTATTATCTATTTATGATTGAGAGAAAAATATCACAAAGAATTCCAGATTTACGGAAAACCCAAAAATGCGTTCCACTAGCGTTTAAGATTGTAACGCTCGTGAGTAAGTGAAACGGGAAAACTCGTGGTCGTGAGCGTGAGCGTTGTGAACGCTTACTGGAACGCAGTCTTGGTAGCGTATTTTGTGCAATTAAGACACGATGGCTCTTGTTGCAAGAATACTAAAATGGCTTTTTTGTGTTTCCGTGAATTGAATCGAACTATCCATTAGATTTAAGTAATGAACTCTATTAAAGTACTGCATGTTTTTATGTATTTATTTTATATCACAATAATCCATATCTCATGTACAGAAAAAGCAAAAATATCCTTGAAGGAACTTATGTATCTGTGTCGTGTATGAGCTATAGGTATTGCAGTATTTTACAAAGTTATTGTTATTTAGTAACAATTGTACTTTTAACCTCTGCAGGAGGAATGTAAACGAAACTCGATGAACACGGAGATAGGTCCCCGTATAAGGCCTATTAACCTTAGGCCTATTGTTCTCTAAACGAAGTTTAATGACTTCTTATCAGCTATATTGCGTATAGACGGACTAACCTATTATTTTATTGCTAAGTTAACTATTATTGGTTTCAGCATGAATGGGTCGGCTCGCCCGGGGTAGTACCACCCGACTCACACAAACACCGACGTGAAGTAACAGTGCTTGCATTATTGGTTTTCGTTCGGTCAGGGAGAACGCCAGAGACCCATCTCCCTTCCCCTCCCCACTCCTCTCCTTTCTTCCTTTCCCCTTTCCTCATTCTCCTCCCAAATACAAGCTAGCAACGCCATTGCAACTACCCTGGTAACATCACCTGACCCGCTAATTCGTTTGCCTCCTATAACATAAAAAAAAAACAAATTTTCTGATATAGCAATAATTACGTGTCACTAAAACCATGATCACAGGCAATAATAATAAATCTATACTAATATTATAAAGCTGAAGAGTTTGTTTGTTTGGTTGAACGCGCTAAACTCACGAACTACTGGTCCAATTTGAAAGTTTCTTTCAGTGTTAGATAGCTCATTTATCGAGGATGGCCATAGGCTACATATCATCAAGTTAAAACCAACAGGAGCGGAGCACTAATGAAGAATATCTCAAAATCGGGCTATTTTAGAGCATCCGCTGTGTGTCAGTATTATATGCGTTGCCATGGTAACATGATAACATTCTATCGGAAATATTATTAGGGTTTATTTTGTGTTCCTGTTCAAAAGTTTATTCTAGGTAATTTTTAATTCCAATTTTTGATTATACGTAGTACGTTGCTATCGCATACATTTTTAAAGTCTATTTTGTGCTACTATTCTAAAAGGTTAGTAGTAATAATATTCGTCCATCACAATACAGGCGAAGGAATTAATCCATACTGCCAATTCTGAAATTGTCAATATATGTAGTTCTTATGTATTCTCTATATATAAGCGCCAAATCTTCTATATAATATTTAGTAAATTTTTATCTTCTTAATTTTCTAAACCCCAGAATACATGCTCCGTGGTATTATTCTTCATTTATTTCACTTATGCATAATAAACAAACCATATTACATAAAACGCCGCCAATTTAACACAATATAGAGTCAAATAACACAAGATTATGAATAAAATATAAAATCCCCTACATAACAGACTGAAATCCCGTCAAAAACTCCTCAAAAAGTTTAATCTACGTCAGTTTTGTTCCCAATTTTTAGTTTGTGATATATTACGTATTATAAGAACAAAGCGTGTGTATATAATATTCAAATAAATACTTTTTGATGAATACATATATCTGCGGTGCTACAAATATCAACATTATTTTATTTTTCTGTCGATATGTCTGTTTTTTTATTTGTTTCGTGTAATCTCCGAAATGGCTGGACCTATTTGAACAGTTTTTTTTTTAGAAATGACTACGCTATTGATCTATCAAGGTCTTAACAGCTTCAACGGACTACAAGTAATATTTGAACGGGAATTTTACGGGCAAATAAATAACTAATTAGCTGTTTTATTTTAAGCTAGCGAGTGCAGACGATACCCGATATTATATCTATATAATAAAAGATTGAACACATATTGTTCGATAATGTATAGCTTAATATTTTCATTACTTTCTTATATAGTGTAAGTAAGCATTGAGAGTGATACATAGATAGTAGTTTAAAGTTCCAGCTATGTGGCTTATGATAAATCCCATCCCATTCGATACACTATTAGTATTCATATATATAATCTACATGTTACCTGTTACTGTAGATGATGTGCATGCCATACTTACAAATATTTTTGAAAGAGTATTATTTTTATTTACACATGTAATAACAATTTTAAATTTATTTAATACATTTTAAAAATGCGTGCGGAGCCGCGGGTGACAGCTAGTCATTTAATATAACTAGAATTAACTGCGCTAGTAACTATAATAGGACAATGTTGTGTTACATGGATCCGTGTGCTAAGCTACGAAATAGATGGATGAGAAAAGATTATATGTGGTAGAGATGATAATATTAAGCAACTTATTCTTTATTATGAAGTTAGATACTTATGTCAGAGGAAGTTAGAAAAAAGCACCAGTGACAGTAAAGTTGAGGAGTAGATTAACATGGTACAAGCATATTATAAAAACATATGAAAATCATATAACTAGAAAAGTGTTGAGTAGACGAAGGTGGACGAATATTGGAGTAAAGAAGACCCAATAAAATATGGATGGATTGTGTGAAAAATAATATGTATATAGAAAGTTTGAATACTGAGATTATATTAGATGAACAGAGGAGAATAAAAAAGGGAAACATGTTGTGCCGACCCTACTTGATGGGATAAGGATAAGAAGAAGAAGGAGAATTATCTAGGGACCATGTTAAGGGCATAATACAGCATTCTTGATTACATAAATTCCATTGGAAGATGTCGAAATGTCATCTACGGTAGCCTTACTCAAGGAAAAGTTTTAAGCAAAAGTATTACTTGTTTGAATATTTTAATTACATTCATTAAGAACTTATATAACGTAGAAAATACTTTGGACCATCTAATATAACTACGGTTATTTATTAACTATTCTATTCAGATGTATTACATAACTTTACTAGTTATTTATAAGTAAATGACGTTTACATCGTGTTAGTTGGTCAACTCACAGAGCTTACTATCGATTTCTATGTTAATATTGAGGGTAGTTCACAGTCGACTGATAGATAAGTTCCGGTTGGCCGCACCACGACGCGTTAACGTTGTACCCAATCAATGAGCTAAATCAGAGTTAATTTTGACTCCGCATTACACTCTGCACTATTATTATTTAGTAAAACTTTAGCTTTACTATATATCCTTATATATACATTAGCTGTTACCCATGGCTTCGCACGCGTTTTTTTAAATATATTAAATAAATGTAAAATGATGATTATATGTGTAAATTACAGAAATACTCTCTCAAAAATATTTGTAAGTACGACACGCACATCATATACTGTAACAGGTAACATGTACCTTGTTATATGTGAATACTAACAGTGTGTCGAATGGTATGGGATTTATCATCAGCTACATACCTAAAACTTTAAACTACGATGTATCATCCTCAATGCTCAGTTACACTATATTAGAAAGTATTAAAAATATTAAGCTATACATTATCGAACATGTTTTAAATCTTTTATTATATAGATATAATATGCCCATATTGTCGATATAATTAGGTGATTGATATACGTTGCTATAATTTAAATCACATATAAACATTTGCCTTTCAATTATATTTATTCTTGGAGTCCAGGACAGCGCACGTCTCACGCGCATGTTTACAGTGAACAACATATTTTGAATCAATTCCACACAGACGGATGCACGGGTAATAGTTCATCACTACATAGTGTAAAACAAGGTCCTCTGGGCTCTACCACGTCTCTCTATATGTCTGTTCGCGATAACATCAAAAACTATAGAACGCATCTTCATGCCGTTTTCACTAATATATAAAATTATTCTTGAGTAAGGTTTAGGTATAGTTTATCTTATTGTCAGGGCGGGCAACGTCTGCTGAACCCGCTAGCTCAAAATAAAACGGCTAATTAGTTAGTTATTTGTCCGTAAAATTCCTGTTCATATATTATTTGTAGTCCGTTAAAACGTTTTAACGTTTTGACGGATGATGAAGACATAAAGTGTCGTTGGAAGAGATATTTTGAAAGACTAATGAATGAAGAAAATGATAGGACTGGAGAGCTAGAGTCTGTACCATTAAATTTAGGCGTTGTACAAGAAATAAGTGAGGAAGAAGTAAGAAAAGCTGTGAATGGTATGAAAAACGGAAAATCCGTAGGGCCAGATGGCATACCTATTGAAGTATGGAAGTTTTTAAAAGTAGATGGATGGATGTGGCTGACTTTATTTTTTAATAAGATGTTACAGGAAGAAGCGATCCCAAATGAGTGGTGTTATAGCATAATAGTACCTATCTTTAAGAATAAGGGTGATGTGCAAGACTGTAACAATTATCGAGGAATAAAGCTCATGTCACATAGTATGAAGGTTTGGGAAAGAGTGATAGCGAGACGAATAAGAGATGAGACTGAAGTGACGCATAATCAATTTGGGTTTATGCCTGGACGAGCGACAACCGATGCCATTTTTACACTTCAGCAATTGTGCGAAAAATACAGACGTGTACATAAGAACTTGCATATGGTGTTTGTTGATCTGGAAAAGGCATATGATCGAGTACCTCGACATGTTTTGTGGTGGGCCTTGAAAAAGAAAAGAGTGCCTGGGAAGTACCTACAACTTATTCGTGGTATGTACGGTCAAGCGAAAACACAAGTTAGGTCCGAAGCTGGAGTTACCGATGATTTCAATGTGGCAGTGGGTTTACACCAGGGTTCAGCTTTAAGCACTTATTTATTTCTTCTTGTTATGGATGCATTAACATCAGACATACAGGAGGATACACCTTGGTGTATGCTGTTTGCTGACGACATTGTTCTTATCGGAGAGGACGCTAGCGATGTCCAGAGCAGGCTGGAAAAATGGCGAGAAAACCTGGAGAATGTCGGTTTAAAAATTAGTAGAACAAAAACTGAATACTTGTTTTGCGACTTTGGTGGTACATCTAGTTTTTCTCCTATAGCCTTAAATGGTGTATCCTTACAAGTTTGCTCCAATTTCGGTATCTCGGTTCAATGATACAAAACGACGGTGGCATTGATAAGGATGTGAGGAACAGGATAAATGCAGGATGGATGAAATGGCGAAATGTGTCTGGGGTAGCTTGTGACCCACGAATGCCTTTGAAACTCAAGGGGAAAGTTTATAAAACCATGATAAGACCGGGCATGCTGTATGCATCTGAGTTCTGGGCTACGAAAGAAACGGATGAGAGGAAATTACATGTGGCAGAGATGCGAATGTTAAGGTGGATGTGTGGTGTGACTAGAATGGATAAGATTAAGAATGAGTATATCAGAGGAAGTTTGAAAATAGCACCGGTGACAGAGAAGTTGAGAAGTAATAGGTTAGCATGGTATGGGCATGTTATGAGAAGAGATGAAAACCATGTGACTAGAAAAGTGTTGAGTATGATAGTGGATGGATATACGAGTAGAGGAAGACCGAAAAACGTGTGGATGGATTGTGTGAAAAATGATATGTGCGTAAAAGGTGTGAATACTGAGATGACATTTGATAGGAGAGAGTGGAAAAAGAAATCCCTGGCTGCCCCTTCCATGCGGCGGACAGTACACCGTGGGGTTTTAGTCCGTGCGAATCGGACATAACCTACCCTCTCCCCCGGGAGGGTAGCGTATCCGTTAGGGATATCCCCACGTTAATAAAAAAAAATAATAATAAGGACAATGTCCGCCCGGCCCGCCAATCTTATATATAAATTTCTTCCGTACGTATGTATGATCACTGGACTCCTTCTAAACGGCTGCACCAATTTTGATGAATTTTTGTGTGCGTGTTTCAATGGATCCGAGAATAGTTTCGATTCACAATGGGACCCGGTAGATGGCGATGCGACTGACTCTAGGATTCTTTTTATTATCAAAACAGGACAACGCAAAAACAAAAATGCATTTCTCTTTTTGTGTAGAACTAAAATATAAATAAGCATCAAAATCAATACTTTCCATAGTTATAATAATAGTTATAACTAAATCAATGTATATATATTTGCTACAAAATAGTTGTATATTGCAAGAACAAATATATCTATATATAATAGGCTGAGGGAAAACGATTAAAACACCATTGTTATCAATCGATTTTTTATTTACTGTTTGTTTAATATATATTGACGAGATTTAGTGTTATAAATAATATTTTGGAGAAATTTCGATTTTCGACTAATATCCTCAAAACTTAAAAAATGAACTATGGAAAAATTTTGGCTTCTGGACGACCGCTCGTAATAATATTTTCATGGGAAAACGCGAGCATTGCTAGTAATATAGAAATATATAAAAAAAGTTGAATGTACCTTAACAATAATATAATAGTATCAATAGTGATCTATTCATACACCCACACAAAACAAATGTTGTCGGTCACCAAAATATTTCTCTATTGCAAATCGGGAAACTGTGCCCTCGTCATTCTATGACGACATGTTTTCGACAGTTGAATGTCGACATAGGAAACTATACTAACTTCTTGAAGATATATTCGTGAGAGTATAGAGTATACCTATATATATGTGTAATACCACATTCAAACATGACAGTTATGCGCAAGTTATGACGTAATAACCTTTGTCAATATCTTTCAGAAATTTGTATACTTCAAATGAGACATATTTAGATCCAATGATATTCAGCTTTTTAGTTATAATATCATTGTTTTGATCTAATTAAGTATAATACAAAGACTATAATAAAACATTAATTTCATAGATACACAATAGACTATCAGTATGTTGTATTTTTAATAAGCCAAGTTAGCACAAGGTAACTATTCCACGCGAATGAAATCGCGGGAGTGGCTAGTACTATATAAAAACGATGCAGTATGTATGTAAACATTACGAGAGTACCAAAAATACTTAAAATTAAAATATAAACTTAAAATTATTTTTTTTTGTTCTCGAACTGATTACGCTATTGACCCTAGCAAGGTCTTAACAGCTTCACCGGACTACGCCAAAAATACTATAAAGTGCACCCGTTAGGATTTCACATCGGCAACAACACAGGAACCATCCAGAGTACAAAATTATTAAGAGTCACATTATTTCAATGAATTCGTTTGGCCTTCGACATTACTTAAAAAAATCCTTATTTCGCGTTGAGTTACTTCACATAAGGAACCGCTGTATACAATTTCATTCCTGTAGGTCAACCGGTGTAAAGTATGCGGTGCCTATTACAAAGAACTTTATTAAGGTATGGATAATATTTTATAAACCATAAAATGAAAACCTTTCTAATATTTACGATTGGAAGTATCATGAAAAAAAAAAAATAATTTCATATATGATATATTCTGTAAGCAACACGAATTTGAATAAACTTGTAACTTTTGGTAAATACATCTACAAGAAACCTCCTAACGAGATGTCATGCTTATAAAAGTAATTTAAACTTTTACTTACAATCATTCTTATACAAAACAATTTAGATTTCGTTTATGTAATACCGGATTAAAATATTTACTTTTGATTCGATCACGTCTTGGAGTTGAATATTAGTTAAAGCTTACTTCTCTTTGTTGAATAAAGCAATTATTAAAATAAATAGTAATTTGTACCATAAACGAGTAAGGAAGCAATAAAAAAATCCACAGCATATGGATGCTTATAAAACACTAGTCTCTGCCCGCGACTTCATTCGCCTTGAATAGTTACTCTGGGCGAACGCTAACACGCAGCGAAGGCTCTAAAAAGGAAAATAATCCCGATTTTGAAACATTCTTAATTGGTGCTCCGCTCCTATTTATCTTAGCGTAATGATACATAAGTTATAACCTTCCTCGATAAATGTGCTATATAACGCGAAAAATATTTTTCAAATCGGACCAGTAGTTTCTAAAATTATCCCCTACAACGTCACAAACTCACAAATTTACAAACTCATAAACATTACTTCTTTATAATATTAGTATAAATTAAACACATATTTTATAGAATCATTACAGCAACAAATAATAATCTAAAATAGCAGAAATATTAATATAGCATTGATAAACGAGACACGTGCGTAGTAGTATATTTGAATGGCACACATTTTATTTTATTTGTGATTGTTAAAATCGAATATTTCTGAAATTATTATAATTCAGCGTTTTATGTATTTTTGTATTTATAAGTAAATATACTTTTTTCTTATATTTATGTCATGAGGAGATTTTTTAATAACTGTTATATATATATATATATATTATCCTGAACTTTAGGATACTTTCTTCTTGTAGTGCATTGTTTATAAAATATGTATATTATTTATGCTCTATGTTAGAGTTATTCTGAGTGAAAATGTCTGAGTAAAACAATATTAAAGTTCGGACGAAACTCCGTGAACATTTTATACTTGAAAGTATTGTTATCAAACTAACCGTAAAGTGCGCTCTTTTACCTCGGATTCCTGTTTTAATTCAACAGTCATTCATCTTATCTAAATACCTAAATACATACAATAGATTCACTTATCTGAGGATATAGAGAATTGGAAAAAAAATGAGCCATCACGGGACGCCTGGCAGATGTGAAACATCAAAATTGTTTTCTATAAGTTATATGCATAAAAGAACAGCTTACGACAGAAATCAATCATGGCATAAGATAAGATAATGTAAATAAAATTACAAATTAGTTACATAAAATAATGACTGTTTATTTATTTTATTACACAAATATTCATTTTTATTAAATATAAAGTACAAAAATTCAACTAGGCGCTGGAGCGGTGTGTTTACCGACATTTATCAAAAGGCGCAAGGTTATCGACGCGAGCCACATAAGACTAGTAGAATAAGTGGCTTACAAGAAAGAGTTGCAAATGTTTTCAGTATTTCGTTAATAATGCAATGTTCGTGTTTTGCGTCGCCACGCCAACAGTCAGTCTTACCCTCCGCCTATAGATGTTACACATCAATAATGCTAAACTTAATCTACGCATATTAAAACACAGACTTTAGAAAATGTGAAGCTGTTGGATCTGCAAGATGTGTGAGATTGTTCGGCTAATAAAAATAAGTGCAACTGTTTTAATGAATAGGCGTGTCACGCCAGAGGCTGGAGAATCCTTTAATATTTTTAAAGTACAGTTTTACATTACATTATTCCTCTGATCCTGCCTTGATCATATAAAAAATCTAAAATTCTATCGCAATGCCACCTAACGGGTCCAATTGTGAATCTAAACCATTGTCGGTTCTATATTTCATCAAGATCGGTCCAACCGTTTAGGAAGAATTCAGTGACAAACACACGTACAGAGGAAATTTATATATAAGGATATATAAACCTGTTCTATGTATTTAGACACACAGAGAATCAGTCATAGAAATCCTAGGTAAAGGAACATATACTACGGTTGGTTTTACAACCATACCTGCACGTATGGTATATATATATTTCGGTCAAATTTCATTTTTTGTCACTCAGACATTTTCACTCGAGCAATTATTGATTTGTCTGTCATTCAAAGTCTGATATTGAAAACGGTAAATTTAGAAGTGTAATTTTAATTACGTTTCTTAATTTTAAAGTGCTTCTTCATGAAGTGAAATATTTATTCATCATATTTTAATGATTAGAGGTTATTCGCAACGATGTTTATGATTTCATATTTTATAGTATATTAGACTTAAAAACTCTGTTAACAAAAATGTTATATACTAATGCGATAATGTATATATAGAACATGTTTTATGAACTACATTCAGAACATTATAAGAACTCTACAGCCGAATGTGTAGAAAAATAATTTAGAACAACGTTCCTTAAGAAACCCTAAAGACACATTACTATATGTGATTTACATAATAAATAAATTCCGTGTCATATTATACTACGTTCACACATTATAAAATATTACATTAAAATTTTCATAAGAAAGTACGTAAAATAAGAGAAATTAAATTCGACCGCCATACAAAAGTAGCCTTAATGACCAAAGTTTCCGATTTAATTTCCGGATGTTGAGTGTCCGATTGTTGATGGAGTCAATCAACAACATTAATGTATTACGTACCAACACGTGGTACCTACAAAAGAAATGCACTTAATTTCATTTCTGAATTAATAATAGTAATTCTCTGGATCATAAAACCACAATGACAACCAAAATTTCAAATCCTTGAATGGACCTAACAAAATGGTATAGTTAAAATATGGTTTTTAAAAATTGGCTATTTTTATAAAGGATTCTGTTTTACTTGACTACTTAAGGAACTGTAATAATTATAAGTCTAAGCGAGCATTTTATATTCTACTAGCCTCAACCCACGACTTCATCCGCGTGGGATAGTTATTTTGGTTTTTTTTTTTCGAAATGACAACGCTGTTGACCTGGAAAGGTATTTACAGCTTCACCGACCTACCGAGGCGAGCGCTGAAGGCACTCAGCCGATTTGGGATGGTTGGGCGACTAACTCAAGGGTGCACGACACTCTTCGGTCTGGGCTGTCGCCTGTTTTGTGCGAAAATCGCGACCTATCTGAGTTAATCTAAGCTAAGCTATCTAGATATACGTATGTGAGTTATTGAAACATGAATGTGTACCAAGCATGCGTGCCTCAACAACTCCTATATGTATTCTGTGTCGGAAAAAATTCTCTAAACTATATAGGATAGGATAAGGAAAAATAAGAGTAAAACTCTGTCGTTTATTTCTCTGAGAAAGAAAAACATTGTGTGAGGGTGTAGGCGTGCACGTGTGTATGGGTGATGTGTGTGATGTTGTAACAGTAATGTAAGATTATTTTGGGTTAACGCTAACAGGTAGTGGAAGCTCTCAAGAGGAAAAAAGCGACTTTGAAACGTTCTTCATTGGTGCTCCACTCCTATTAGTCTTAGTGTGATGATATATAGCACATAACCTTCTTCTATAAATGAGCTATATAACATTGAAAGTTTTTTTTTAATCAGACCAGTAGTCCCTGGTCACAAACACAACGTCACAAACTCTCAAACTTTACCTCTTTATAATCTTAGTATACACACTTCCTACGTCACTTAAGTTGTTGCAGTAAAAATCATGTACCGAAATAGGTAATGTAGGGTTGAATATCAAAATAAATACAGTATGAATAGTATAAAAAATGCTAGCTATTCACTATACGAGATTGTACTATACTCAGAGCTCGTATCAGCACAGTAATTTCGTCGGCCTATCGCTATATCACGCCGCTCGCACTCACGTCACAGTATAAATATGAGAGACAGTACGGAAACTACCTACGCTACGCTCGAAAACGGCACATTCATACAAACGTCGACGAGAGGACTTAAAAGGTACTCTATGGACAGCACCGCGAAAACCGCTTAGTGTTCCCGTCAATGCGCATGTTGTGTGAGTATGCCAGTACAAGCGTTTATAGGTAGTTAACATACTATCTCTTATATGTATACTGTGCTCACGTCGGCTTTTTCGTTTATCCGTCTTGGCCACCATGAGGTTATAGCTGCATCGCATCTGCCATCGCCTTGTCTGGCCAATAAAATGAATTTGTAAATCTCTCGTACAACGTGAATTATAACTATTATAATCTTTTGTTGTTTATGTTATAGATATTAAAACTGTACATGGCAGTCGGCAAAATATATATTTGTTCTTTTATGCTTCTATCAGTTTCACCTCATATTATGTGATAATTTAGACCTAAATATGATAAATATCCTAAGCTTAAAGTAGACTGGCTTTTATGCAACTGTCAGTTGGTTTTTCAACGTAAAGACAATTAGAAAAATCCCTACCGTGCTATAGTCATATGATGAGGATTTTTTCATCGAGATTGGACATTGAAGAATTGGATACTTCTTCAATTTAAATTAAATTCATTTATTAACTTAATTCATTTATATACATACTAGTGGGCACGGCGAAATTTGTCCCGCCCTGATAATAAAAAAATGAAGTTAGACATATTCTGTCGGTGATTTTTTTTCGTAGACATTATCAAGCTCAACAACTTCCCTCTAGAACTCAATCATATATTTCTCATCGTTAAGGCAGCATTCATAAGAAACGTTTTCGTTCGATAGTTTTTTCTCCGACTTACTTTACAAATCCGACTATCACAAAGAAGTCTTTTCATTTTTCGGGTTATTGTAAATGAATTTTCAAAATCGGTTGAGTAGATCCAGATCTTACCCTCTACAACGTCACAAAATCACAAACTTTATAATATTAGTATAGATAATAAAAAGGTCGTGAAGGAAATTGAAGTATAATGTAGCTATTGTTGTGCGCGTCGGGGTCACCAAAACCAAAATGTTGTGGATCACCAACAACACTATCAACTTTATTGAATAAATATTCTTGCATTGTAATCATTAAAAGAAATTATCTAATGTTAATTTAAATATTATTATGTATTGTTTTTTTAATATTAGCCGGTTTACATTTTTCGGTTTCGTGAAAATAATGTTATTGTTTCATGCGTATTTTATCAAAATTAATTATAATTTCCCACTAAACATTTAAAAATTTTATACCGATTTTAAGCTACCTCTGAACTTTTGTTTATTGCTGCTTACCCTCTAAATAAGCGTGATCAGGCATAGCCGAGATGATACTCCAAAAACTCCTTCATCTGCCAGTAAAAACTGGATATAGAAAAACAAGTCATATTAACTGTTTCCCGCATGCATCATTGGGCGTTAAATAAATGGTAAAGACTCAATTGAATCCAAAAAATAAGTAGCCTAAAACCATCTACAAAATTTTGCGCATTGAATTATCTATAACCTTATGTATCATTCAGTAGGTTTCACGTGAGTCAGCATCGAAAGAAAGAAGTATTTTCATTGTACATATTGTTGTTTCGTCGACTTCGTCTGCGTGGAATAGACTTTGAGTGAACTAACAGGAAGCGAAATCTCTGATAAGGAAAAATACCCCGATTTTGAAAAATTCTCCATTGGTACACCGCTTCTATTAGTCTTGATATATGGAATATAAGCCTTCCTCAATAAATAAGCTATATAACACAGAAAAAATTTTTCAAATTAGGAGTTCCTGAGATTAGCTCGTTTAACCAAACAAATAAACCCTCCAACTTTATAATATTAGCATAGATGTATAGATTACTAATGTATTGTTATATCGAGCTCACGTTCATTTTGAATTCTATTATATTCGCCATTACCAACATCGTTGCTATTACCTAACAGATTTATATGCATCGATTTCTGTAAATAGACTCCGTTGGATACAAACAGTATATTTATCGTGTAAACTGTTGTATATTTTGACATCGTGCTACTCACCCGTTATCTGAAACTGGAACAATTGTACAATGCCGATCGTAAACTTACTTGAATTATATTCTTGTAAATACGTCGTGTTTGATTGATTACTGTTGAATACTATTCGACCGGCTAAATACTTTATAATTCGAAGTGTTTGAAATATTTTAGTATAGCAGTAATTTAAAATTAAAACAAACTCAATTTAACACTGCGATCTCAATTTTTAAAGTGAAAACTTATTTAGACGCGTTGACCGGTATTACTCTAGCAGGAGATAAACTTATAATTTCGCGTCATGACACGCTAGTAATCGCGACAGACCGTATCGAGCTTACGCGGCTTGCGTAACGCATTGTCTTAGGTGAGCGATTTACTTGCGAGCCCGAAGCGGCGCGGCGCGGCGTGGCGCGAAAAATATAAACAGGCGACATGTATTGAAATATCCTACGTAACCAACAGACGCAGAGTGGGAACGGCGCGGCGCGAAGCGAAGCGAACTCGATCAGTTGGTTTGATATTTTCGCACGAATGTGACGCAGTGTCCTACGTGAGCTATTTACTTGCGAGCGCGATGCGAAAAAACAATGCGACATGTATTGAAGTGTCCTACGTGACCAACACAGACGCGGAGTGGGAGCGGCGAAGCGAACGCGATCAGTTGGTTTGATATTTTTGCGCGAATTGTATGCGGCGGCGGTTGTCCGAGTCGATTGCGTTGTCTGATATCGATGCTACTCAGCGATTTGCGCGCACTAAGGACAAAACCGCCGCGTCACACCGCATCGCTTTGAATTCGCGTATCACCGCATCGAATCGCTTCGCAATTGTATTCGCTTTGAATCGCCTATGTGTCCTACGTATAGCCTTGACTAGTAACGCGTAGTATAACAACCTGTGTACATGTAATATTGATATTTTGTAGCCCATCATATGTTTGCTTGACTAATTAAACTACATAGAAATGTATATAATTATTGCTCCGAGTGCTTATAGACTTGAAACCAGACTAATATTAGTAAGTTCAATATACAAATTATAAAAAATAAAGAATTCAGACTATAATTCGCTTATATTATTCAAAACCGAATACAATTATTCCATTGTTTAGAGTATTCACTTCTGTAGGCAGTCCTTACTTCCTTCCTTACTGTTTTGACTTTTTTTTTAAACTTTATAGGTTTCATTTGACTACTCTTTCACCTAGTATTGAATGAAGATGCGATTGATCTATGGCGTGTCACTTATAGATATAGTAATTGATGATCTTGTACGTGAATCACGAGCGATGTAAACGGAAGGGTTAGTCGCGCTTAAAATCTGTAATAGTAAGATAGTAAACACATTAAAGTCTTGACACTTCCTGAGATTACCTCCTACAACGTCACAAACCCACAAACTTTACCTCTTCATAATATTAGTAGGTATAGATAAAGAATTAAATGAAGCGAAGTATATTACGACCACATACTTACAAAATTAAACAATAATTAAGCACTGAAAATGAAGTCCAAATATTTCTACTTAAAAGTGATATATTACATGTATAAAGTACTTATATCTAAAATGATTACTTTGATGCTTCTAAATTAAAACCACAACTGAACGTCGCATCGTTCATTCTAAGAAAATCTAAATCTGCGCCATTACCCCGAAATGTATAAGGAATAGGTATATAACTCAAATAGAAAACAAATTACTTGGAATAAATTCAGATGTATTTTGATCCCTGATTAAGAAACTTCTACATTTATTTTTTACTGTATTCCTTATAAATTTGAATATTGTTTTGTTATATTAAATTTAACTATTTTTTACAATATTTGTTTAGGCTTATTTTTAAGTGTTAACAATTGTATATTCATAGTTATATCAAACTAGCTGTTACCCGCGGCTTCGCACGCATTTTTTTAAATATATTAAATAAATTTAAAATTGTGATTACACATCTAGTGTAAATTACAATAATATTATTTCAAAAATATTTGTATCACACGCACATCATCTACTGTAACAGGTAACGTGTACATTATGTATGTGAATATTAATAGTGTATCGAATGGGATGGGATTATGATCAGCCACATAACTGGAATTTTAAACTATATATCACCCTCAGTGCTCACACTATATAAGAAAACAATGAAAATATGAAGCTACACATTATTGAACAATAAAACAGCTAATTAGTTACTTATTTGCCCGTAAAATTCCCGTTCAAATATTACTTGTAGTCCGGTGAAGCTGTTAAGCGTAGTCATTTCTAAGAAAAAAAAAACATTCAAATAAGTCCAGTCGTTTCGGAGATTACCCGGAACAAATAAAAAAACAGATATATCGACAGAGTTAAAAAAATGTTGATGTTTGTAGCATCACAGATGGTATTCACCAAAAATATTTTATTTTAATATAAATTACACTCACTTTACTTTTATAATACGTAATATATCACAAATAAAAAATTGCAACAAAACTAATGTAGAATAGAGTTTTTTAAGAGTGTTTGACGGGATTTCAGTCTGTCATGTAGTGGATTTTATATTTTTTTTTTTCATAATATTGTGTTACATGATTCTATATCGTGTAGAAATTGGTTGCGTATTATATAATATCGTTCGTTTATTTTGCATAAGTGAAATGAATGAAAAATAAAACCACGAAGCATTAATTCTATGGTCTTGAAGATTAAGAAGATAAAAAATTACGTTATATTATGTAGAGGATTCGGCGCTTATACCTTTACATTAACTTGGACATAGAAGAAAACTAACTATATTGACAACTTCAGATTTGGCTGTATGCATTAATACCTTCGACTGTCTTATTGGACGAATATTATTACTACTAAACTTTCTGAATAACAACACAAAATAAACTTAAGAAATGTTTGCGATATAAACGTAACACGTATAATTAAAAATCGAAAACAAAACTAACGTAGAATAAACTTTTTGAATAGGAATACAAAATAAACTATGAAAATATTTTTGATAGAATATTATCGCGTTACCATGGCAACGCGTATAATACTGACATTAATAAGCAGCGGAAACTTCCAAAATAGCCCGATTTTGAGACATTCTTCATTAGTGCTCAGCTCCTTTTGATTTTAACGTGATGATATGTAGCCTATAGCCATCCTCGATAAATGAGCTATCTAACACTAAAAGAAACTTTTAAATCGGATTTGTAGTTCTTGAGATCATAGCGTTCAACCAAACAAACAAACAAACAAACAAACAAACTCTTCAGCTTTATATATTAGTATAGATAGAAATTCGTGCAAAATCTCATCAAAAGTTTCGTTAAAATTCACACGATATGCCTTTATACATATAACATCATCATGTAAGTACTCAGTTTTTGGGTGAAGTACGTCCAAGCATTTATAAAAATCATTCAATTATCTTCTCAGTTAGTTATTTGAAATCTGTAAAAAAAATAAATTAAATTAAATAATATTCATGGTTTATGAATTTAAAACCCACTACGTTTTGTACGCGACTTTGTTCGCGTGATTTTCAATGTAATGGTAATGGTTCGACTCACCCTGGGGAAGTACCACCCTCTTGCAAAAAACTGACTATTTTTTCTCGAACTGATTACGCTATTGACCTAGCATGGTCTTTACAGCTTCACAGGACTACAGCAGATCGACGCGAAGTAATAGTGCTTGCTTTGATGCGTTTCGTTCGGTCATTGAGAGCATCGGAGGCCCACCTCCTTCTTTCATCCCCCCTTCTTGCCCTTCCCCCCATCCCCACCAAAACAGACTGGCAACGCAGTTGCGACTCCTCTGGTGTTGCTGGTGTCTATGGACGGTGGTGATCACTTAATATCAGGTGACCCAACTGTTTGTTTGCCTTTTATGATATAAAAAAATGGTATATCTGTCACATATACATATACCCATACAACGAAAACAATATAAATTGAGTTCGTGGCATCTGCTATAACAATGTTCGAACTAGTTTAGAAATAGCTTGCATACGCTTATCAACTTTCCATTATGGGATCTACAGACAATATAAAACAGGGTAAAGTAGTGAAACATAGACTTGATTCCTCACGAATGCCGTAGCTTTCAATTAGTTAAACAATTTGTTGGAATCGAATTGTAATTCTCAAAATTAAATCATACAAGTAACTTGACTTCTTTATAATATTAGTACATACATATTAAGTATATGTAAAAAGTAGCACCACGGTTTACAAAATCTTTATAACATGTTCTACACCGTATGAAATTCCGAAATCACATTGGAATTACAATGTACGTGACATCGTCTCAAGTGCTATTAAACTCTTCGTGACTTTATTGTAAATTTTGACACTGATCATAACTGACTTCTATTTATAAGTAAACTAGCCCCTGCTCGCGATTTCGTCCGCGTAGCAATAGTTACTTTGGGCTAACGTTAACACGAAGCGAAAGCTCTCAAGAGTGCTCCGCTCCTATTGCTCTTAACGTGATGATATATAGCCTATAATCTTCGTCGATAAATGAGCTATATAAACACTCATAGAATTTTTCAAATAGAACTAGTAGTTCCTGAGATTACCCCCTACAACGTCACAAACTCACAAACTTTACCTCTTTATAATATTAGTTTAGATATATATGAAGACTAACGCATATGCGTGATCTATATCAAAATACATAGGTATAGGAGTTGTTGAGGCACGCATGCTTGGTACACATGCATGTTTCAATAACCCATATATGTATATCCAGATAGCTTAGCTTAGGTTAGCTCAGATAGGTCGCGATTTTTGCACAAGACAAGCGACAGCCCAAGCCGAGGTGTGCCGTGCACCCTTGAGTTAGTCGCCCAAACATCCCAAATCGGCTGAGTGCCTTCAGCGCTCGCCTCAATAGTTCGGTGAAGCTGTAAAGACCTCTCCAGGTCAACAGCGTTTTCATTTCGAAAAAAAGTGATCTATATAATATTAATTTAATATATAATATGATGAGATAACTCTCTCAATTCTTGACAGCACTTTATCGTTAAAATTCAAGCTAATAAAACCGCTAAATGAGCTGTGAGGAAACTATACTTTTATATATCTTGTGTAACCACAGATCCGATAGTTTTCTTTATGCTTCCAACTTGCTGACCTGATTTAACACATACGAAACATTCTTATTTAGCGTAACGTAAGTCCATCCAGTACAAATTTATGTTGTATATAATTGTTCTATGATATTAATTTGTTAAATAGTTCAGTGTATAATTGCTAAAATACCACTGTAATATTTTGCTTAGACTGAGATATCATTTACTCATGTTTGTAACAAGGATTATGTACCTCAAAACCAAATTAGTATTGAAGAATTTTTTAAGTAATCGAGAATCTAATACCTTTAAACCAGCAATTCTTGTATATTTGTATATATCCAGGATCTCGGAAACGGCGTCATCTATTTCCTTGAAATTTATTATATAGGTGGTTTCGGGGACGATGAATCGATCTAGCTAGATTTTATTCATAGAAAACTTTTTAACTGAGAATTCGAGCAATGAAAAAATATAGCTAGAATATGAAGGTAAATTTCGCCACCGCTGTTTAAACAAAAATAGCTCAGATGGAAATTGGGTGCTTCGAAAATCAGTATAACCCCAGTTCGAATCCGAGTTTATATATATATATATTTTTTTAAAAGATGCTAATTTGGTAATGCAAAGCTAACAATTTATTTTAATTAAATAAATAATTTTATTATTATAATTATAAGAAATTATTAAAAAACATTTTTAATAAAAAATAAACTGTTTGGTTTGCCTTATAAAATTAACAATTTTATACAAAAAAAAAATATTAAAAAATATATCTATTCTGAGATCTAGCTAGATCGATTTATCGTCCCCGAAACTACCTAAGTTTCACGGAAATAGATGACGCCGTTTCCGAGATCCTGAATATATACAAATATACAAGAATTGCTCGTTTAAAGGTATTAGATAGATATGCTATGTTAAACTTATCATAGAGGTGTATGTTTCTGCAGCGACAGAAACATATGACTTAATAGTATTTGTTCATAAAATATTAATGACATGGTATATACATATTTACGAGCTTATTTACTGGCTGCAAAGTAAGTAAACATAAAGAGAGTCTAACAAGAAGCTATTACCTTAATATCCCTGCGCGAATGTTAACCGTAAATTTAAAAAACCGTATCACATAAAACAGCTACCAATATTTTACGTCTAAAACTATGTACACGAGACAGCTATATTTTCGTCGATGTCTCGAGGGACATATATGTATTGGTATCATAATATACCTTTAGGAGTTGTTCTACGAGAGTAAAAAGGTGAACCGAATTTATGTATTTTAAGAATATGTAGATGATTTTTCATAAAACGGTAAAAGTTTTTAATCCGTTTTTTTTTTTTTTTTTAAATACATGTAAAAAATATAATGAATTACTAATAATAAATAATAAATAAGGAAGATAAGTTTATTTGACACATACATATAAATAGTTAAATAAAAACTAGTCAGATAAAGACAGATTCTTAATGCAAAAAACTATTGAAGCTAGGGCCGTGAAAATTTGCATACAATTATACACTGTAGTGCTCAGCTACAGACGAAGAATTTTTGGGAATGCAATCTCGAAGTTGATGAAACAGGAGGTGAAAGTTTGTATGAAAATTCATCATTTTTCTATCAGTTAGTGAATAATTTTTTTGTGTATACATATATAAATGTAAAGTGTCGAAAATGATTACAACATAGAAAACTCGTGTGAAGTTGCGCGAATCTGCTAGTATTTAATACACAGTACATCCTTGAGATACGTTCAACAATATTTTGTTTGACAACATTCCCAAACAAACGTTACTTGTTTCGATTTAGGTCATAGACGAATTTATTTGTCTCGCGGTCGACGGACATGACAAACTGAACTCGAATTGATATGTTTTGCTTGCCTAAGGGTTTAATTTGTTTCGTCTCTGATATTTTTTCATTGTAATAAAATCACCAAATGAAAAATGATAGTAAATCCAAATAATAATTGTTAATTCCATAAAGAAGTACTTAAAGAGAATTTGTGAA
Organism: Antheraea mylitta; assembly: GCA_014332785.1. Classification (NCBI taxonomy): domain Eukaryota; kingdom Metazoa; phylum Arthropoda; class Insecta; order Lepidoptera; family Saturniidae; genus Antheraea; species Antheraea mylitta. Next base: position 2,834,681 of record JACEII010000010.1, read on the forward strand.
ATTATCTATACTAATATTATGAAGAGGTAAAGTTTGTGAGTTTGTGACGTTGTAGGTGGTAAATCTCTGGATCTACTAAGCCGGTTTTGAAAATTTACATAATCACTAATAGAAAGCCCTATTATTTGTGAGTGTCATAGGCTATTTATTAATCCGAAAAATGAAAATACTTTTTTGTGGTAGTCGGATTTGCAAAGTAAGTCGGAGAAAAAACGGTCGAATGAAAACATTTCTTACGAACTTTACTATAACGATGAGAGTTATATGACTGAGTTTTAGAGCTTGATAATGCCTACAAAAAAGTCACCGATAGCATATGTCTAAGTCCAAGATTTTTTGAAGTTATACTTCTTTTAACGCGTTAGGGAAAGATGATGAGAGTAAATTTTAAGATGCGCGCGCACAACATCACGAAAAATCGACACCCTGAAGTTATTACGATGCGTGAGCACACCGTCACAATAAACAGATACCTTGAAATTAGCTATAGTCAACATTTTCTTTGTATTTGTTGTTTGTATTTCTTTGTATTAATACTTTCAATGTGTTAAATCCCTTTTTAAATACGTAGATTAAGGCGAAAGATAAAATTTAAAAAATAGATAAACAGATTTAAACTTAAAAGATTTTTAGCTTGTTACGCCAAAGAAGTATAACTTCTAACACATGTACATAAGTGCACACACACTTTTTTATTCTCCAGGGCGAGACAACTTTCGCCATGCCTGATAGTTTATTTAAAAAGTTATGATAGCTCAGTAGTTAGCGTATTCGAATACCACGTCAATCGACCGAAGGTTCGAATTCTTTCGTGTGAGCCAAACTTTTAGGCGAAGGAAAACATTGTGATGGTGGTAACTCTTTTCTTGAGCCTGCCTAGCTATCTGAAATTCAAAATCTGTCATTAAGTACTTATGGATGTGTTCCAACAATGGCCGTTGAGAGCTAATTCACCTCTAAATTTGACAGGTTTACTAACTAAGAAAACATTGTCATTAAGATTGGGTTCACTAGCTAAAAATCTAAAGTATAAAAACTTGCTTTATATGATACAGCATAGTCTTTGTCTAATATGTTCAGGGTTATTTGTAATACTTACTTGGAGTCTTTCTAAAAGTATGGGTTATATGTGGAAATGTATGAAAAAAGCTGAAATTTACACAGCGTATGTCGAGAACCCAACTTATCGTAAGTATAAATACTGCCTAAAACAATTGCAAAATTATACAAATTTAACTGGGTGGTAGGATGTAACAATTGCTTTCATAACTTTATAAAAGCTGGTTTTGTTTTGTCACGTGTTGCCTAAAGCCAGGGCGTAATCAGCTAATCAGCTAATGAGAGGCTTGCAAGCCAGCATGACAGTGGTAACTTGTAAAAAAAATTAATGGCAGCGTATATGCGAAATTTCACAATGATCGATTAAATACTTCAGGCATGAAATCGTCCCAAATAAACAAACTCACTTTGAAGTGTGTTATAATTCAGTTTGTGTTTGAATAAACACTGAACTAAATAAGTTGATTAATATATACTATTTATTCATATCAATTTTAAAGTGACAATTTTATTATCAGATATTATATGAGAGACTTCTCTTAATTTATCTAAATTTAAATTTATCCTAGGATAAGTATGTTAAGCTGTTGGTGGTAGAGTCACGCTGAAGCTACTACTAGTTTCAGTATGAATGGTTCGGCTCGTTCGGGGTAGCACCACCCTTTTACAGAAATACCGACGTGAAGTAACAGTGTTTACATTGTTGCGTTTCGATGGGTTAGTGAGAGCGATGGAGGTCCACCATCCCTCTTCTCCCCAAAAAACACACGCTGGCAACGCACTTGCGAACTCTGCTAGTGTTCCTAGTGTCTATGGACGGTAGTGATCACTTAACATCAGGTGACCTACCTATTTGTTTTTGTCTTATGATACAAAAAAAATATTTTCATGAAGAAACTCGGTACGTCCTGAAAGTACGAAGAAAAGCAATCTATTGCGGACGGGATTATTTTTTAAAAGAAATTGGTGGAATTTACCGACAACACACAATTATTACCACTTCACGCTTACGGTATGTATTACGTGACCAGAAGTGTTATTTATCACATTTCTCAAGACTCTATGTACACTAATATTTATTCTTTTACATAGAGGGTAGGGGATACTCACGACATATTCAAGTCACGCACATTGAAAACTTATAATCAAATTATTGTACTATACATAATTACCTGACTTAAAGTCTACCGATAACTATTACTTTTAAATTAATTACACTATTTTATTAAAATAATTATTAATTTATCTTCTAAGATATTCGGATTTAAGATTATAACAAAAATATTCTATTTGCCTACACATGTTGTGGATTTAACCCTTCTTGTCCTTAACAACTTTTAAGAGCCTTTTCATTCTAGCCGTAGGCCTCGGCCTGCAAACAAAAATACCCAAAGCTATTGTTAGATGGAAACGTCTCGAATAATGATTCTCGGTGAAGCCTTAAAAGGTCGGAGATTAGAAATGCTGAAAACAAACTGTCTTTCAAACGTTGTCTGGTCCTCTTTTTTATATATTTCTACCAACTTTAATAGCATATTTAATAAATTGAAAAGTACCCTTAATTCCTATATTTGTATTTCCAATATTAGTTGGGATTGCTAATATAACATATTATGTAGTTTATAACCGAATGAACTCTAATTAAAGTTATGTACCCACAAGGGTATTAAGAATTAATATCCTTGGATATGTTGGATTGTAGTCATTATAGTCATCGAGCCTTTTTTTTACCTGGGAATCTCTAACGGATATCCATCCCGTGGGATAGCTGAGGATGGGTTATGTCTGATTTACACGGACTAAAACCCCATGGTGCATTCATACACCTTATTGGCGGGGAGCAGGATCTGCCGACTGGCACTGCGTCTGCTCCTCCGACAGATGTGGGCTCTCTAAGAGGCCCTGACTGCGGTCTGAGGGGTCAAAGATAGACCCCTCAAAGAGGGCGTAAAGAGAGCCTAGCTCGGTTCTTTAAAATACATAAATAAAATGTTAGGTTTGCCTCACAAAATTAGCATTTTTATCAAATCTATACATATAATAAAAATGAAGTGTCTGTATGTAATATCAAAATTTAAAAAAATGACTGATTATGTTATATGTCAATGGGTATGAAAGTTTATGCTTCTGATAACAAAAAGGAATTTTTAAAATTTTTGCCTGCCTGTCTGTTTGTTCCGGGTAATCTCCGAAACGGCTGGACCGATTTTGACAGGAATTTCACTGACAGATAGATAAAATTACAGCGGGTGACAAAGGCTACTCTAAATTAGACTAAGTGGTAACCACGGCTTTATCCACAACGCTATCTTCAAAACGGCTAGACCAATTTTCACGGAACTTTCACGAACAGATATGGGACATTATAACAGGTAATTTAGTTTATTTTAATTTAGTTATGGATATCTTTGCGTATAACGCGTTCGTGGTACTTGAATGGCTTCAACGATGAATTGAATGTTGAATTTTGAATGCCGGCAGGCTGAAATCTGGACATGAAGATTTTGAAGATTCGCGATCTTTAATATATCAATTTTTTATATACTACAGGAGGCAAACTAACAAAGTCACCGGATGTTAAGTGATCACCACCGTCCATAGACGCTAGTAACACCAGAGGAGTTGCAAGTGCGTTGTCAACCTGTGTTGGGTAGCGGTGGAAAGGTTAGGGGTAAAAGGGATGATGGGCCTCCGACGCTCTCAATGACCGAACGAAACGCAACAATGCAAGCACTGTTACTTCACATCGGTATTTCTGTGAGAAGGTGGTAGTAAACCGGGTGAACCGACCCATTGACGCTGAAACCAGTAAAAGGGTCAGCATAGCTCTACCACCTACATTGATTGAGACATATCTTTGTAGTGTTACCATAAATGGGAAAATATTAAAATATTGAATTCTGGGATATTAAAATTGCTAATACGCCGTGAACCAGCGTGATATTATCTCCGTATCTTGCCTCTGAGAAAGCCCTTTCTTCCAATAGTGGGGTTTTTGCAAGACTCATGTTATTATCTTCTACATATAAATAAGCATAGACAACTAATGAAGTCCATCTTCCTTCTCTGTTCCCAAGTCCTAACCGATTTTCTTTAATCTTTTCTTGTTTAGTAACCATTAACAAATATTTATTGTTAGCAAGAAGAAAAACTGGGAAAAGTTTCGTTCTTTCTTACTATTAAAACTTGAAAATTAATGAATAATAAATTATATAACTAGTTACCATTATTGAATGAAATGAATAATTTACAATGAGATTTCCTTTATATGAAGATATATCAACTATGAATGCAACTCGAAGCTAGGTAGATGTTGCTTCACAAATAAATGAGTTACAATGTTAAGAATTGAATTGTTTATATAAGCAAGCTTGATATTTACGTAACATATTTGCACTTAGAATATACTTACAATAGGAGTAAGCCTCGTACCGAACTGAATGATTACTGTAAATATTGGTTTAAAATCTGTGTAAATTTGTGTAGTAGTCAAGTTCTGATTTTACTTTTTTTTAAACTCGTGTTCGTGTATGTCTTTAACATTCTGATATTGATTGATTGATTCTGTTATTAACTGATTGACGTTTGCATTTAACAAATTCTTTATGTTATGGAGTAGCCAACAGGCAAGCAGTTCATCTATTAATCACCTGTTGTCCACCTAAAGACAACTACAATCTTAACCAAAGCAAATGATAATAGGTTTAATTACTCTTGAGTACTGAATTCGGACATGTGTTAATTTGTGTCATAATATTACCTTTTGGGCAAAACCATAATCATGGGTATAGTTGTGGCGGATATAGTTGCTAATGTTTCCGCAGTCGGACATTGCACAAATTCTGATAGAAATTAGAATAATCTGTGAAAATTTTACAAACTATCTTATAAATTGACTCTTAGCGAACGAATGCTGCCATCATTATCAAGCAATACTACGTGTTTTATAAGGAATTTTGTTAAGTTCAGTTCAGTTCTTAACACGTTCTGATACATTTCTCTTTAATCATTGAGCGAAAATACAAGAATCCGTTGCAACGAGCAATTCTAATAGAAATACAGATAGAATCCAATGTACCTGCGTACTATTTTTTTTCTATCCAGAACTTAAGCCGTTTATTGTTTTGTATACAATATAGCAAAGAAAAGGAGTGTTGAAGAACTAAGCACTAGTAGGAGCCAGGAATTTTGTAATTCTGAAAACGGATTTTATGTTATTCATTGGTACGAAAAAAGATGGCGCTGTTTACTCGAGCAGAAAAACGCTGGAAGAACGCGGGAAACATGTAATTATTGCGATATTTGTACTAAAAAGCCTAATATCTAATTAGAGGACTTCTATGAGAAGTACCGCACAAAAGATATAACCCATTTTTTTTAATAACCATATAATCCATAAAAAGTAAATTACAAGTATTAAATACAAATTTGTACATCATATACATATATATATATATATATATATATATATATATATGTAGGTATAGTATAGTATAGTATAGTATGTATGTAGTATAGTATAGTATGTATATAGGTTTATTTCAACTCTCACTATTTTTCTGTAATTTTCACTTCAGTATCTTTTTCTATGAACCTATTATTAATGAAAAATTCTATAAACTCTAATAAACTAATATTAATTTACGCTTATTATTGCACGGGGAACAAAATTTATTGTTTAAAATTCCATCTTTTTCTTTTTTAAAAAAAAAGCTCGTTACTTAAGGATTAATTATTCATTACAGTCATCGCATTATCTTTTGTATTGTTTAGTTTTTTTCTTCAAATAAATTCACGGTGAGAGACATTCGTAATCCTTCAATTTATCTTTATTATAAATACATTAAGTTTGTGAATATCTTTTCAACTATGGATCTGATTATTTAAATTTATTCATTAGTGAGATTTTACTTGCTGTTTCGTTAAAGCAGATTTGACCTATTCCTCGGGAACATTACTTTTTTCTGGAAGGTCCCATATATCCTTTTCTGTACTCTTGACAACGCGTATGCAAAATACCAGAATGATCGACGTGAATGCATAACAAACAAAGAATTATAAGAATAAGAAGTCACATTATCTCTGGATATTATTCGTCTATATTTTATTGTTCTTTATTTTTATATAACAATGTACACGTACAAAGCGCTAATTATAAAGTCCGCTAAAAGTCAAAGAGATAAGTTGAAAGGGTATAATAGTTGGCCTCGGAGTATACATGCTTCATAATATTTGAACATGCAAATATAACGCGACCACAACTTTATTAATTGTATTGTAAAGAAAATAAAACCCTTAGACCAAGATTTATATAATAACTAACAAAGCTGATCGGAATTTGTTTTCAGTTACCAATAAATCTCGAACTACGGAGTCCACAAATTCTGAAATAAACGGTTTTACGCAGCAGCAGCAGATTTTACGTTAGAAGCACGTAACATTTTATTTACTAAGGTAAGCTGATTTTGTTTTATTTTTATTAATAAGAGTATGGTGCGACAATATTGACCGGTAATGATTTTAAATTTTGTTTACGGAATTTCGTTTCAATGCCAGAGGCATCTCACTGTACATAAAAGAGTACCTCGACTTTTGCTGAGTGTAGATGCCTCAAGGCATATCTATCTCTCATGATTTTAATTGTACGTCAAATAGCTTTCAGCCAGTCTTTATTTTCTAAGTATATAAATTTTAGTTTTATTTTAGAAATACCGAAGCTCATTCATATACTGAATTGATACAATAGACCTTAATGGTTGCGTTAGTTGCAATATAGAAGGTATTCAACGCAATATCGAAACGATTCGTATATATGAGATTCCATTGAGCAAATAATGTCCAGGAAAGTATATATACACTTTATAACAGGGAGCTGACTAATGTTACCATGGTCGAAAGTGTTTAGAAGTATTGAATTATCTTCAGGGAATGGATGACACCGAACATCTTTTTACCAATATATTAATAAATCTTGTAAGTTTGTAGGTACACTCCATCTTCACAAAAGATTCCTAAATAAAGTCTTTTTTATATAAATACAAAGGTAATGTAATCAAGGATTCAGGTATATTAACTACATATAAAATATTATGTACCGGATATTGAGATCACTAATACAATAAAACGTCAAAGAATTATACAATGAACTGGAAACGACGTCAAAAGAACTGAAATTATATCGCGATCAAGATTTCTGGAACATTAGGCTCGTATTTTGGATTTTTAGAATCGCACTCCTAAATATAAATATTAAATTGAAAAAGTAAAGAAAACGATGAATCCAATTAAATAGTCACATATCACCTCCACACGTGCAAGCACACACATGCTTATACATGAAAGTGGAAGGGTTTATTTTTTCCCTTATCGAACTGAAAATATAGTTTAGAAAAATTATCCAACACAAAATACATATAAGAATTGTCGAGATATTATGCTTGATACACATATATGTTTCAATAACTCATATAAGCATGAATATGTAGCTCAGCTTAGGTTAGCTCAGTCAGGTCGAGGTGTAGAGCGCCTGGCAACGATGGTCACATACCCTCGTGGTCAGTCGCATAAGGAGGTTGGGCCTCAGGGTGGCCCTCGAGAAGACCGAGGCCATACTCTTTCATGGGCCTCGGCGGGGGCCACCATCTGGGGCCCACATTATGGTGGAGGGCGCCCGGGTCAGGATGGGGGCCAAATGAAGTACTTGGGCCTCACCTTTTGCGGCGCTCCGTCCGTCAATTGCTAGGGCAGCAGCGGCACTCGGCCAGTTGCTCCCCAATATTGGGGGGCGGGGGGCTGGGTGCCGGCGACTGTACATGGGAGTCGTGCGAGCGATGGCCGCTTATGGGGCACAGGTCTGGGCCGACGCCCTCGGGGCCACCAACGTGCGCACGCTTCTCAATGCGCAGCGCACGGTGGCGCTGGGGGCGATCCGGGTGTACCGGACGGTGTCCTCGGCCGCGGCCTTCACGCTCGCCGGCTCCCTACTTTGGGCGGCGAGGAAACGTAGTGTGGAGCCTCCAGCTCCCAGGGAGATAGAGAGTAGGAGGAGAGTTGTGGGAGGGGGCGATGGAGAGGTGGATGCAGGACCTGGCGGAGGCGCACTTCGGAACGTATACCGTCGACGCCGTCCGCCCGGTCCTGCGGGAGTTGGTAGGGAGAGAGAGGGGCTCCCTGTCGTTCAGGCTGGTACAGGTGCTGACCGAACACGATTGTTTCGGGTGGTATCTGCACCGGATCGCTCGCAGGGAGCCGACCGCCGCCTGCCATGAGTGCGGCGCTGAGGAGGATACCACGCAGCACACTCTCTTTGAGAACTCATGGACGAAACCACGCTCGGCAGCGAGAAGGCGTGGCGAGTAGTGGCCTCCTTTTGCGAGGAAGTCATCTAGCAAAAGGAGGCGGTGGAGAGGGCCCGCGAGGTGGACCACCTCTGTGGCCGTATTCGCCAACGGAGGACCGGCACCCAGCTGCCTCTCTATAGGTAGGAGCCCGGCGGACACCTTCCGCCGGGCGGACCGTTGAGGCGGCTATCTAAGGGGAATAGCTTAGAACGATCCTTTGCCGCCCCAACACTACGATCTGTCGGTGCCAGCCGGACGTAACCCACCCTTTCCCCCGGTAGAGTATCCCCACGTTAAAAAAAATGTCAGTTCGAGGTGTGCCGTGCGCCCTTAAGCTAGTTGCCCAAATACAATTGGCTGAGTGCCCTAAGCACTCGCCTTAGTAGTTCGGTGAAGCTGTTAAGACTTTGCTAGGTCCATAGCATAGTCAGTTCAAAAAATAATTTAAAAAAAAATTAAATAGTTATTGACAAAACTAGCAATGCATTTTTATGGCAGCAATTATTTTCGAATACTTATTTTAGTTTATTAAACTGTGTATCCTTAGGTTTTCTAAAAATATTACTAATCGTTTTTATAGATTAGCACTTTTGGAAATATGTCTACTTCCCGTGAACAAAATCTCTAGTTAACTCGGTTGATAATAAAAACCTTTTTTTTTTAACAAATTTTTAATTCCTTTGAGTATTCACAATTCTCAAGTTATATGAATTACGGAAGGACCATACACTCTCGCGTACTAAGGTTAGAAGAAAATTGATTCAGATACTCTTTTATATTATTGTAAGTATTTTTGACAATTCTTGTACCATATGACTTGAATAGTTATATAGACTTTCCGTGTATAAAATTTCATGAAAATCGGTGAAGCGGTCTTTGAGTTCAATTCAGACATGCAAATAGACAGACAGGTAAAAAAATATTACGACATTAAATGAAAAAAAATATCTGAGGCTTTTATAATCATTATCTGTCAAGAAATTTTGACAATTAATTAAATTTTATACAAAATCACAGTTTACAGAATATCTATACTAATATTATAAAAAGGTAAAGTTCGTGAGTTTGTGACGTTGTAAGGGGTAATCTCAAGAACTACTGGTCCGATTTGAAAGATTCTTTTAATGTTATATAACTCATTTATCGACGATAGTTATAGGGTATATACACTCATCAAAAAAGTCTAAGCAACATGTACTAATTTAAATTTTAGGATGGTTCTTCACATTATAACGTTGTATTTTATTTTTAAAATAATATCTTTAGGGTTCTATGATGTAAAAATAACAGCTGTTGTCTTTATAAGTTCTTTTAATAACAGAAATGAACAATATTAGAATATACTGTAGAAACTAAGATACATAAGAAACTAAACTTTTTTTTTACAAAATGGAATTTCTATAGAAAATGTATTTATTGTGAAAGAATAGAACAATTTAATACAAAGTATGGTCTTCTCTGCTATTCAGAACTTATCTACTGGTTCGCCGAGCTGTGTGTGAACGCGCATTGTCATGCATTAACCTAAAATTGGATAGACATAAAGTCTGAGAATATCCTCAATGTAGTTTTTAGCGTTCATGTTTCCATTTACAAAAACGAGCTCAGTTAGCCTGTTCTTCATAATACCCGCCCATAACATAACTGTTGAGCCGCTGTTTGGATGAACTTCCTGAACGCACCTGAGCCTTTCAGCATTTCCGGGCCGACAATACACTCGCACCCTTCTTGTATCAGGCTTAAACCCGAATCGCGACTCATCGGAAAACATAATTTTATCCCATTGTTCCTGGGTCCATGTTATGCGTTCTCTACACCATTCATATCGACGAGCGCGATTCCCGTGACGTATCGGTGGGCACCTGATTGGGCGTCGAGCTTGTAGAGCTCATGCAGTCGATTTCGCACAGTTTGAGGACTTACATCAACACCACTTGAAATTTGTAGCCTCAAACTTATCTCTCGAGCGGTTAACATCGGCTGGCATCTTGCAGTCAGTTGTATGTACCGGTCTTGCCGAGTGGTTGTACTCCTTTTACGGCCTGGATGCTGTTCAGCGGGTTCTCCTGTATTATTGTAGCGCTGCCAAAGACGACAAATAACACTTCTATGAATGCCAAAATGTCGAGATACCTGAGATTGATTACTTCCCGCTTGCAACATCCCTACAGCTCTTTGCATTTCATCTGCCATCAGATGACGTCGCTTCATGACGTAAAGAATATCTAAAAATTTAGTTTTGTCGCTAACTTTATTTAAATGGTTGGTTAAATTATAAAATCAAAACTAAAGTAGCAATTAAAACGCACTTAAATTCAAACAAACTCGCAGTCATTTGAATTTTATGAAAAAACAAAACATAATCAAATTTTTTTTACAACCAGCCAGTATGTCATTAATAACAAAAAAGTTTACTTACCTACGCACTTTGTTTGAGTAAATACTTAGAAATCAATTAATATAAATGTTAAAATTTGTAATATCACGCATGTTGCTAAGACTTTTTTGATGTGTGTATATACCTCATCCCGCTAAGACCAATATGAGCGGTGCATCAATGAAAAATGTTTAAAAACCTGGTTTTTTTTCATCTTGAGAGCTTACGCTGCGTGTTCGCATTAGCCTAAAGTATATATTCCACGCGAACGAAGTCGCGGGCAGAGGCCAGTTCATTATAAAAATAGTATCAAAAGAAATTAAAGTTTCATAAACAATTAATTATAACATTAAAAATCTTTAACATCTTTGTAATTAATTATATTCTTTTAAACCTAAAATTGTTTCGAATACTTTAATGAGTTGTTCTGTTGAGTACTTTGTTACAATACTTTATCTTGTTAGAGTTTTCAAAGTAGTACCTACGTAGTACAAAGAGTACCTACGTAGAGTAAAATAGATCTATACTAATATTATAAAGCTGGAGGGTGTGTTTATTTGGTTGAACGTGCGCTAATTTCAGATACTACTGATTCGATTTGAAAGAATATTTCAATGTTAGATAGCTCATTTATCGAGGAAAGTTATATATCATACCACGCTTAGACCAAGAGGACCAGAAAAACAATGAAGAATGTTTCATTTTTTTTTCTTTTGAGAGCTCCCAGTGCGTGTTACGGTTAGCCCAAAGTATCTATTCCAAATGGACGAAGACGTAGGCAGAAGGTAGTCACTAATAGCAATGAATGCTTCATGTAACGCTAAATGTAACGGTATCAATTAGATGTTCATAAAATAAAAATCAATCGCCGAACTTTTAGGTGATTCTCGCTTGTGTTTGTTATTGTTAAAACAAGACTTGTAAAGAAAATATTTGTTAAATGTAACGAGAAGTGAAAATTTCGGGTTAAAAAATATGTATATAAAAGCTTAATGAAACCGAGATAGTGGTCTCAAAAATATTGACCAAATCGACGGATCAGTTGTACTATTCTGTTGTATTATTCCACTGTTATACGTATCTTTATTTTTGAATACAAATTAAACTGTCTCTCATTGTTTATTTAAAAGGTTTTATAAAACGTTATCATTACTTCTTTACGAATATTATAATGCCTAATGTGAGTTTGATTGCTTTTTTTTTGTCTCGAACTGGTCTTAGTACTTGGAATTGGTATTGGCCTAGCAAGGCCTTAACAGGTTCATCTGACTACATGGTTTGTTACGGTTTCACATTTAACTATTAGACCGATCTTCATGAAGTTATTCATACACATTATCAGACGTACAGTACTCGTACCTATCATCTATTAGAAAATATTGTTTCCGAGGAGTAGGCTTAATTTACATCTAGCAAAGTCACGCAAAAAGGGTAGTCTCCTGAGTGTACGAGTTCCATGCTGTTAATTTTTTTAAAAGCAAAAAAGTACCTGACCACGAAATGGATTATGAAATAACAAACAGCATAGACAGCGTCCTCCCGGAAAGCTTCTAAGGACTAATATAGTATGAACAATGCCAACATAAAATTAATGATAGTATAAGTCTCTTATTCGTAGTCACGCCACCTTGCGAAATAAACCAACACCAAGATACGGTAAAAATTTATTCTCGCCAGTAGGTGAAAAGCAGGTGAAAATTTATTTCGTAGTATAGCGACATCTATCGAGTATAGTGATCAACAAGTGCTACGGAAAGAATCACCTAGCCAAAGTTTCAAGTATGTAATTTCGCAGAACCTGACAATATTCAGTTGTAATTAAATGAATCAAAACGTAATTATTATACTTACGAAAACAACGAAATTTTGGATCATCATATTAAACTCGGAAATGTTACACAATCTTAGTTCTCCCGAAAATTGTTCTTCATAGGAAACTGAATTTTGTTTGGATTTGTTGTTAGCTTTATAACTCATAACTCTTTTCCTTTTAACCCTATAACGAATTTTAGTTACCTTTGCTGAATTTTATCATTATGAAAAACTGTAACCATATGCATGCTAGATAATGCTCTGGAAAATCCTCATACATTGTCAGTAAAAGTATAAATAAATAATAGAACAGAGTTGTTTAATCTTCTCTATGACACGATCCTCTTAGTATGTAGAATTGAACATTACCCTATGGTGTTTCTATACTTTATTTTTTATGTTACGAATATCAAATCTGTACGATTTTGTATATATTTTCATTGTTAGGTATCGATGAAACTCATAACTAAATAAGTGAAATCTTAAAGGAACTCTTAGGTATTTTTTTTAAATTTTAGTTGATTTGCATTAATGTCTGATGGTGACATGTAATTATATTTTTTTAATAAAAATATTTTTGAACTTTTTGTTTTTTTTTTTATTGTTAAGCCTTCATGATGTTCTCTCTTATTATGTCTTTGCATACAAATAAGGGGTCGCGACCTACACGTTTAAAAACACTAAAATAGGCACCTAAATTATATTTATATGTGTAGATTATATACGAAATAATCTATTTTGTTTTTGAGAACACTATTATACCTTGTTACATTAATACATTTTAGAGTTTAATGAAAAATATATACTGACGGTGACTACGCAACACGCATATGCGAATTGCAAATCAACCGATCTGTCAGCGGTATTTAAGTGCATTAAATGAACCGATTTATCTTGTTATGGACAGCAGTAAAAATATTGAGAAAATTGCCAGCGATGCCCTTGATAGTGATGACACTTTAGACCTATATTAATATGCCACTTCTCTTGATATAATCAATCATAAAATGAATACATTGTATGGTTTTAGACGCTGATTAAGGAATTAATAAAAATAAGTAGTGGACACCGTTGCCACAGTACACATAACGGACAGTTTGGAAACTACCTATAAACGCTCGCACCGGCACACTCACACACGTGCGCATCGACGAGGTTCCTAGCGGTTTTCACGGTGCTGTCCATTGAATTCCTTTCAAAACCTTTCGTCGATGCGCATGTTGTGTGAGTGTGCTGTTTTCGTGCGTTTGTTCGTAGTTTCTATACTGTATCTCATATTTATACTGTTCCGTTGCTACCTTATGTTACACTAATAAGTTTTTTAAAGAGACGTGATACTTTTAGGTAAGTTATAATGACTACGGACTTTGGTAATTTGGAAATAGTAGTTGTAATGACACGCCTGTAAAAATGTGAATATATATTTTTTTTTTATGTCATAAGATGCAAAAGAACGTGCGGTTCACCTGATGTTATCACTGCCATCCATAGACACTAGCAACACTAGAAGAGTCGCAAGTGCGTTTCCAGTCTGTATTTGGGGTAGGAGGGAAGGTGTAAGATTGACGGGGAGGAAGGAGAGAGAGGGGAGGGGAGGTGGACATTTATTGATCCTTACAAATTATAGTGTAGTAAAGGGCATTAATAAATTAAGAAAAATGCATGCGGAATTCATTTTCGTCCCGAAATTTATTTTTCGTTAATGACCACAAATAATTATATTGTATTCTTAAAGGAAAAATAGTTGTTATTTGTTTGTGTAAAAGTCATTTGCTTCTAATCATCGCGTTAGACATATGATACATGGAAATTCTGTATGAAAATATAATTCAATTTTTTTAGCCTTTTTAGGATACATAAATATAAATAAACTAAAATGTTTATTTTAACTGATATGTAAATTGACGCAATTATTTTTAGACACCCTTTTTAACTCTGTAGATCTAAGCGTAGAGATCACACACTTATCTGATGTTACATAATCATAATCTGAGACGGTAAAAAAGTCAATGCTTAGAGGAAAACCGACTCTGAAGCGCAGTTACCGGAACACATCTTTGTGGTGTTTGGCAATCCATTTTAAATATGCGGATGATACCTTTTCGCTTGGAAAGAGCCCTGTCACTATGTAGGTTTTGGAAGATAAGATAGTTCTTCGAACGTATGTTTTTTTTTATAATTAATGAAATATTTTATCTTTTTGTTATGTTTTTTATTACACTATTAAACTTTTGTATAACAGATAAACTTTTTTATTAATAAATACAACAATAAGGCAACGTCACGCGGTGTACCCAGGCAGTCAGACTTAGACTTAGACTTTGCTTAACTTCGGTGATCGGGAGAGAACCGGTGTTGTCAAAACTCTACCTGATACGGTGTTTACCTCCACTATTTTCTCACGCAAAAGGCTGCCAATCAGAATTTCAAAGATCCCCCATCAGAAGATTCGTTTCAATATTATTAGCAAATATATGTTTTTTTTTTTTTAAATTCTTGAGACTTTTGTACCTAGTGTTGTTAAAGATCGTAGTTTCTTTAAACTATAATGAAGTTATATTAAATGTAGATGTACTCTTTTATTAGATAAGGGTTAATTGTCTAAGAGGTACAATCAAAAAAATTGATTGAAGCCTGTCCAGTAGTTTTATATTATACTAGCCTCTGCCCACGACTTAGTTCGCGTGGAATAGATACTTTTGGCTAACGCTAACACGCAGTGGAAACTTTCATTCTTCATTGTTGCTCCGCTCTTATCGGTCTTAGCGTGATGATATAGCCTATAACCATACTCGATAAATAAGCTATATAAAATTGAAAGAATTTTTCAAATCGGACCAGTAGTTCCTGAGATTACCTCTTACAACGTCACAAGATCACAAACTCACAAATTTTACCTCTTTATAATATCAGTATAGACTAGTTTAGATAATGAGCGCACAACAGCAGGCTTCTAGCATTTCATTTACATAGATTATACGTTTGGAAAAAACGACATGATCATCTAGAAACTGTGCACACTTCTGAGAAGTTTCATTTTTTCTGCTGCCCAATCCATTATATTGGCTTAGGCTAGCACTGTTAAATATGTATTTCTATTATCTTAACTTAAGTGTATTTAAAACCTATTATATTTTTATTGCTAACGGTGTAAAACTTCATTTTTATATAATAGACTAGCCTCTGCCCGCGACTTCGTTCGCGTTCTCAAAAGGAAAACATCCCGATTTTGAAACATTTTTCATCTGTGCTCCGCTCCTATTGGTCTTAGCTTGATAATATATAGCCTATAACCATTCTCGATGAATGAGCTATATAACACTGAAAGAATTATTCAAATCAGACCAGTAGTTCTTGAGATTACCCCCTACAACGCCACAACATCACATCGTCACAAACTCACAAACTTTACCTCTTTATAATATTAGTATAGATTAATTTATTATTTGATTTTATGGCTGCTATTGATTAAAATATTTCAGTATTACTTGTGCTTGTTATTAATTAATCGTATTATGTGTGCTAACTTTCATTGTTTGTTTTATTTAATCAATATTATTACATCGTGGTCGTTTGTTTTCTATGACTTAACTAAAATAAAGTAAATCTTTCCTAATTATCTACATTAACTAACCAAAATTCGACTAGAAACACCCGTTATTTATGTCTGACTTGATTTAATAAAAGCATTAGTTTGGACCCTGGCACCAGGTCGGGTAAACGCTAGGAAAAAGAAAAAGGTTAGTTTGAGACAAACCATATACTTTCTGTTAACGAATATACCTCGCTATAATAGTAAATCATTAAAAAAAATATATAATTAGTTTTAAAATCCCATAACATGTTATTTAATTTTTATAAAATTTTAACTAATGGCTAACAGTTACGAAATCTGAATTATTTGGCTTTTTCTGTGTTAAAACGGGTAATTGTTAAATGTCATTTAATGTTTATAATAAAACAACTTCAATATATTGTGTATTTGATTATGGTTTACATAATTATATATTACTAGCTGACCCGTGCAACTTCGTCTGCACCAAATTGGTTATCACTGGTTTCAATTGTATTTTTAGACACGAAAAAAAATAATAAAACTGGTACCCGTTTGCAGCCGCAACTACCGTTTCCAATTGTGAATCCAAACTCTCATTCAAAGTTATACCCAGATTATATGATTTCTTTTATTAGGCTAGATCCCGTTTGTAGCATCATCTACCATGTTCAATTAAGATAAAACTAACCTACATAAAATTAAATAAATGTCTCTACAACTTACTTTATCATAACTATCTTCTCTTGTATTAAAACCTTTTTATACTCAATTGTATTGAAGAAAAATATATTAACACCGCGTCGCAGCATCAAACATCGCGTCGAAGCATCAACTGTCACTTGCTTGTAAATATTGTTTAAGAGATAGAAACTGTTGCGAAGACGAATTTTAAATATATTTCCAATATATTTTAATAAGTAATCTCTGTACCACTCACAACATAGCCTTTTGGTATTTTTTCTATGTTGATATGTTTCTATTGTAGGTTATTCTACGTTGTTACATTGAATATTTGCCATTAAATTCATAACGTGTATTTGTCACACTTAATATTAGCGAAATTGCCTACACAGGCAGAGGTCATACGAAAATATTGATTTTTAAATAATTTTAGGATGTTTTTTTCAGTAACTTTGAAACGTTATTAAAATGGAATAATTATTGAAAGACATTTTCAGTACAGATATCATCTTTCAGACTAATTCAGTTATTTACTCAATATTTAGACCGATTTATTGCTATAAAAATAATATGTGTATAGAATAACTTAGCTATAACTATAGTTTAGTACAGTACTGATTGCACGATAAAGATAGCGATAATTGGAGTAGCGTATGTTATCGATGCATATATGATAGCGTCAGTCCTAAGTCATACATTTACGTTTATCGTTGTTTTATTGTATATAGTGAAATCTTAATATCAGTAATGTTTAATAAAATGAAATTTGTTCTTTGCTATGGAAAAAAATAATTGGTTTGAAATTAATTATTTTTATTTCTAAAATATATCAGCGGGCGTATGATTGTTTATAAAAATATGTGTCAGACTGTGATAAATTCATGTTTTTAAATGCGTTTAAAAGTTATTAAAAAAAATTCCTAAACTTATTCATAAATCAAAATTAATTAGATCAGGTAAACCAGGTGTCCTAAATTCTGTCTATTGATATATTGTTAATTTGTGTAGGTGGTAGTGCCACGCTGAAGCTGTAACTGGTTTCAGCATGAATGGGTTTCGGGCTAATACCATCCTCTCACAGAAAACTGACGTGAAATAACATTGCTTGCATTGTAGTGTTTCTTTCGGTCAGTGAGAGCGCCGGAGACCAACCTCTCTTCCCCTTTCCTCCTTTCCCTTCCCTTATCCTACCCCATATACAGGTTGGCAACGCACTTGAAACACCACTGGTGTTGCTATTGTCTATAGATAGTGGTGGTCACTTAACATCACGTGACCCACCTGTTCGTTTGCCTCCTATGATACAAAAATATATATATTGATTTATAAAAGAACCAGGTATTCTAAAATTATTGTTCTTCCAACATTACCAGCTCTTGTACTAAGGTGTCGCAAAAAACATTACGTTAACTACAAATTTTGATTTTTCGTTATCCTGGAGAAACCCCTTGCGTTTTATGGGACAAAAAGTATCCTGGATGTAGCCTTGTAATATGAGTTATTACTGTGTTAAGTTTTGTTAAATTTGGTTCAGTACTTTCAGAGTAATACGGGTTTAGATTCTAGACTTTAATCTTTTATCCTGGAGAACCCTTTGCGTTTTATGGGACAAAAAGT
Organism: Antheraea mylitta; assembly: GCA_014332785.1. Lineage (NCBI taxonomy): Eukaryota > Metazoa > Arthropoda > Insecta > Lepidoptera > Saturniidae > Antheraea > Antheraea mylitta. The sequence continues at coordinate 2,853,123 of JACEII010000010.1, forward strand.
ATATTTGATGTAATCTCGTATACTAGTTATCACTATGTCAAGTTTCGTCAAGATTGGTTCAGTACTTTCATAGTGATGCGTGTTCATAGGGACAGACAGAGAGACAAAAATTTGTATAAAGATTATTTTTGGCTTCTATATCAATAACATAGTCTACCCTGATTAAAATTTTCAAAAAATATTTAATGTACAGATTTCGACTTGTTACAATTTTATTATAGTATATATTATAAAGAGGTTTGTGAGTTTGTGACGTTGAGACGTTATAGGGGGTAATCTCAGGAACTACTAGTCCGATTTGAATAATTCTTTCAGTGTTATATAGATAGCTCATTCGTCGAGAATGGTTATATCATCACGCTAAGACCAATAGGAACGGTCCACAGATATAAAATGTTTCAAAATCGGGATGTTTTTTCCTTTTGAGAAATGCTGCGTGTTAGTGTTAGTCTATCTATTCCACGCGAACGAAGTCGCGGGCATAGGCTAGTAGTATAGATAGATGTAGGAAATTTTTTTAAGGGACGATTTAAACAATAGTGGTTGACTTTGTATGGTAAAACAATATTCGTTTATAGATACTTTATATTATATCGGTATACAATAGATGTAGGAAATTTTTTTAAGGGATGATTTAAACAATAGTGATTGACTTTGTATGGTAAAAAAATATTCGTTTATAGATACTTTATATTATATCGGTATATAATATTGAGTAATCCATAAGTTTATTGTTAATGTGTCTGTGAATATACCTAGTGGTAACGTTCATTCCTTTTATAGTCAAACAAATACCTTATTAGTAATTCTTACTGCTAAAGTTTCATTTAAGTCAGTTGGTATTATATCCTAGTTTTTAAGTCGAATTGCTAGTGCTATTAAACAAACAAAGCTTTTTCTATGCATCTGTATTTAACCTATTTTACTATTATTATAGAGAAACGTTTGTTTGTTTCTAGGAAGTGATCTGGAGAGTTACTGATCAAAATCAAAAATATTTTCCTAACATAAAAATACATTCATGCTATATTTTTTTTATTATTGTAAATAATGAATATGAAGCATGGTCAGTATTGTACTTCTAAATTACTATATGAATATTAATAAAAATAAATCAAAGACTTTGTAAATCCGAGATTATTTGATAATTTATTTAATTGTATTTAATAAGCTCTGATATAACGACGCAACATATTATATAATCTCTAACTTGAATGCTTAAAAAAAGGCAAAATGATCTCATCATACGAAATCCTCCTGCCTGAAATGCGATATCTCAACAATGTATTAACTATGTTTACTTTCTGTTTTTGATAATCCTTATGCTTTAATAATACAATAATATCACTTTGTAAACATCTATGAATTTAAAATCCCGTCAAGAGCAATTTATATACCGGATCACTTACAATAAATCACTTAAAACAGCGACATTAATCAAACAATAACCAAAAGGAAATTGGATCCTCTCCTCATCATAAGCTTTTAGTGGTGCTTTGTGGGCTAAAGAGCTCTGATATAACGTGTTATCAAATAAAAGAAAGGTGTGAATTTTCACAGGCGGTTGTTGAAGCCCCACCTACTTAAGATGGCGTCATCCCCTCCATCGTAAGATCAGCCAGTAGCGTTAAAGGATCTTGTTCATACCTACAGCCACTGTAGCCGAACGCGAGGAACCACCTATTTTCGGAAGCAATTATCACTTTCCAACGATCTCACTGTTAGATATCTATTCTCGCCGTAAAGCTTTCTCCATTGCCAGTTGACTCTATATTTTGGTGAAGTGTTGCATCGTAAAAAAATAATCTAAAATAAGCCGTTTATGCAATAATGGACAACGCGGATGACATATCTAGTACTTGTGAAAATGTGTCGGTGGGTTTAAATGATCCTAATGCAATGTGTAGTGTTGACAAAGACTCCACCTATGGATGTGATTCAGAAACAGATTATGAGAGTGATAATGAAACTATTGATATTTGTGAAAACAGTGAACATTCTGTGAGTAAAAATACTCTGACAAACTCTTATGGTAGTACTAATAAGATAAGGTATTTCGAACAAAATCACGTTTTGTTTCCAACTAAATCTTTAGCCAGTAATATTTGTAACAATGACTCGGCTCGAAGTGTGAAAGACAAAAGTAAAACTTTTCTCATAGACAATATTTTAGGTAATAACAAAAACAGTGATAGTAAATTTAACGTTGACATATGTCAGGATAATGGAGAAGTTTTTGAAGAAGTTACAGATGAGCATAACGGTAAGATATATTTTGGTTATTTGAACTCCAAAAATTTACCAATTAAACTATCTTGAAGCGAAAAACCAGTTATTATATTATGTCATAATAACTTAAGCGTTGTTTGTATAAAATTAATATATAATGTGTAACTTTGCATAAATAGCAGGATCTTAAAAATATGTAAGTAAACTTAGTATTTTCATTTGCATAACAATTACACATTTCTTATAAGGTTTGCATTAGATAATTCATAACAACAATATTAGAATCTATATAGATATATAAATAAAGAAAAACCTACTCGTCTTATGTCCGGATATGATTCCGTGTATATATTTAAGGAATACATTATTTTAAAAATAATTGATTTTTATTTCTATTTCATTGCCATTTATTGTAAAAATAATACTATATATGATTAGCCAGTAATTTTTGTAAAACTTTTGAATTACAAACAAGAATCCAGTGAGCTATTTTTATTGTATTATGAATAACTAAAATCTCAGATTAGGATAATATGTGTTTTTAGTTTATTTTTATATTTTAGTCGATTAAGAGTTATTTTAAAGTACATCACAACATTATGAAACATATAAGAATTTCCCGTTCGAAGATATTTTGTAAAGTTAGTTTTAAAAACAAAAACAAAAAACCTTTTTATATTTTTAACGTTTGAACACATCAGCTCAGTACCTGATATAATTACGAATGTACCTACAATATAATTTTTCTTTCTTTTATCCCAAGTGTGTAGTTCTCTTATTTTTCCCCTCCTCTTTTCTTCTGTTTAGTGTAATTTTACTATTTACACCTTTTAAAGATTTTTTTAAAGGGAGAACGTGATACTATTTATTATTCCGCACACAACTTCTTCATAGATTATTAATATATTCAAAAATCAAGAATTATTTACAACTTTTTAAACTCCAGAAGAGGCTGTTGAGGAGTATAGAAAGCACATTTCAGAGTACACCACGGAGAAGCTACAGAATTTTTTCGACATTCATTTATTAATATGAAAAAGTGCATTGAAGCTAAGGAACAATGTTTTGATGAACAATAAATTCATTTTTCATATAGCATCATTTTCTTATTCACTCCAGAAATTAATACTGCACTCCACGAGTTATTTTTCACAGAATCCATCTCCATCCGGACTTTCTCTACTCCTATTTCCCTCTGCCTTCATACACAAACTTCTCAATTTCATATCATGTCCACTTCTGTCATTTATGCTATTATGATACACGCAATTATTGTGTAAATAATTAAAATAAATGAAATGTTGACAATAATAAATTAGATATTTATGAATTATGAGTACTTGCGTCATATTTCGTGTATAATTTCCGAAGTAGGATATGTTGTATAAAAACTGTAGAAACATTCATCGACATAACTAGTGAATTTTTATTATTCTTGTTCAATGCCACACATATATTAGTGTCTGATGTTAGCTGGTTATCGCGAGCGGTCGGCACATTTTATTTTTATTACAATTCAACCTAACCGTGTCGTACGCCAAACACATTATAAGGAAAAAATTTGTCGAGTCCAGCAGTGGTAGTAGCTGTGCTACGAAGCCTCAGCCACAGCCCTGTGCAAGGACCTGCATATAGGTCGGTGACAGCCGTATCTTCTTCACTAACCGGCGGGCATTGCCTACCTTCTGTAAGAAGACACGTGTCACCGCCCCATGTGCAGATCCTTACAGGAGATGGGGGCTTCGCGACGTACCTTTACTGCTTCAAGATCAAAGACAGTCCTGCATGTGCGTATGACCTGGATACCGAAGAGACTAGTCCAGGTGTGACCTCCAATCCTAGCTAGGCATATAATATTCGGAAGGGGAATTACACGAGACTATAGCTAATGAAAAAAATAGGTCACCGCTCCTGAACATTATGGAACATGTAGTGCAATTCGCAATAAAAATAAAAGAGTATGAAGATGGAACTGACGAAAGCAGACAGGAGGTGACAGAAATGTATATACTAAAACTGTAAATTAAGTCTCGGATAGTGTCCGGGAGGGAACGAAGACCTAAAATTAAAATAAATCCTAACCTAACCGAGCACTTTGCTCTCTTCGCTATAAAATCATGAAAGAATTTTAAAAACATCGACATATATACGATCCTAAAAAAATATTACGTTATTTCGAACTTATACCGAATCACTGAAACCGATTATTATTGAAATACGCTGGTAAATCTTAAGAATCGCAAATTTTTAACATTGGCAAAGCCATTTCGTCATTTATTTTTTATTTATTTATTTTTGACGTGAATACGTCTTTCAATTTGCTACCATACACGTGCAATCCAAAATATCTAATGATAACGAAATCGGGGAATAGAGTTTGGCAATGTAGTTTCGAATCTAGTCTTGACACCCAAAATTAAATAAAACCACTGAATAGCTAAAGGATCAAAAAATTTATTACGCTAAGTCAGGACTATAACACATCGCTTGCGGTGGTGGGAGAATCACCACCATTTTGAGGCTATTTTGCTTCGATTTGAAATTTCCATTTAGTATAACTTTCGCTTTGGTGAAGCTGCGACGTATATTCAATCTTCAGCTCTTGTCAAAGTCTACTGATCATATGTACCTATAACATTAGTCTAAAATCGTAAGTGTGTATACAATAAGATGTTAAAATAAAAATGAAATATATCAAAAATATATAATGTCACCTATATGCATCAAAAAGTCAGATCCAAATACAGAAATCGTATTTTTTTTTTATTGTAGCACGGCAAAGTGACTCCACTATGCCTGATGGTAAGCACAGTACCATCCAAAAATAATAGCGACCACCGATTGACACACTATCCATCGCCGGTCGCCACTATCATGCCGGTCTTTAATAAACTGGATATGCACAGGCTGATCCCGAAACACTACCCGTAGAAGCGAATCACTATTACGGGCTTTTTCGCCATATACATGGTGGTTGCGACCCAGTCGGGCTGTAAAACCCTACCACCCCGCTTGCGCCATTGCCTCGTTCGTTATTCAGCAGGGTGCACCACGTGCAGGTGAGGTTGGCTTGGGTGTCTCAAGCCTCATGATGTTATTCGACACCCCTTACACCCCCGAATAGGCTTGGAAAGAGCGTCTGAAAACCAATAGAATGATATCAATAAAACACCATGTTACCGAGTCAAGCAGTGCCGGCAACGTAAAAAAGTGAATGGGGCCGAGTGGATCAATGACGGTGCCAGTACATCTGCAGCTGGTTAAATGGAACAGTTGCCATCATAAACAAGACATGGAGAGCCGGAGGACTTCTTATGAATATAACTCGTACTACACTAGATACACATAAATAATAATAGTTTATATACAAAATATCGCCACTTATGAGACGTATTCACGTACAACAAACGGCCGTGTGCTTGACACAGCCACACCCCATTTTTTTCTCGAACTGATTACGCTATTGGCCTAGCAAGACCTTTACAGCTGTAAAGGCGAAGCTTTACCGGACTATTAAGGCGAGTGTTTAAGGCCTTCAACCGATTTTATTTTGACAACTAGCTCAAGGGTACACGATACACCTCGGCTTGGGGTTTTGTCAGTACCGATATGACTAGCTAAACTATGCTAAACTATTCATACATATATCCATTTGCGAGTCATACAATTAAATTGTCATTTTGTCGTTTAATAAACAACACCGCTTAAGTCGAAAATGTCGTTTTGATATTTAATTTTTAAATATAACTGGATAAATATACAACTACATATCACATTTTAATTGTTTTCACCAATAATATTCAAATCACTTATTACTGCGTGAAGATAAATGTAAAATAATGCAGTAAAAAAAAACAGATTTTTCACTCTGTAAAATGAATTGACTTGCACAATGTTGTTCGCTAAGCATAATATTGATATATAACATTGCCTACTACTTTTTATCCAATACCTATTTGGTGCTACCTTGTAATTGAATGTCATGTGGTAATATTCCGAATAAAAATATAAAATCGATTTGATTTATTTCTTTGCATACATTTTAGTTTCATCGACATCCGCGTGTCCAGAATTGGGTGCACTCAGCGAGGCTGGCTTATTGGCGGGCCATGCGTATGCACACTGGCTTGCGACGCATCAGTCATCAAACAACTTCTACGGTATGATTCAAAACTTTCGGGTTTTATAGGTATTAATGGACAAAAGCTAAACAACTTCCAATTTCCAATTTTTTTGTAACATTCTTTTGGTTGTACATGGTTGTAATACAACAAAATTGACCAAAATTATAAAGTTCTTTAGGTTATGTCTCTAAGTGACATTTCATTATTTTAACTAATATCTGAAACAATTGTGAAAGAGGGCGTTATAGTGCTTATACAATAAGGCAGAAAATAAAACAATCTGAAAAATTGTTGAGATTATTATTTTATGCTAGTGGGGCTGCCAGACGTTCTCCCACTCTGATAATGAAAAAAAAAACCTTGACAAATTATATACTTAAACTGTCCTCATGAACCACTGTTTCTACTGTTGAAAACCGCATGAAAATCCGTTCAGTAGCTTTTGAGTTTGTCGCGAACAGAAAGACAGACAGACGTGGCAGGGGACTGTCTTTTATAATATGTAGTGATGGTCATTTGATATGGAAGAAATAATAAATTGTACATACATTACACTTGATGTATAAAAATTAAGTAATTAATTATACTGAATAACGATTTTATCGATTGTTCTTTAACTCATAGATAGATATCTATCTATTTAATACGTTTAAATGAGCAATTCTTGTATATGTTTATATTTGTATATATTCAGGAACTCGGTAACGGCGTCATCTATTTCCTTGAAACTTAGTATGTAGGTCGTTTCGGGGACGATAAATCGATCTAGGTAGATTTTATTTATAGAAAACTTTTTTAACTGAGATTTCAGGCAATGAAATATATAGCTAGAATATGAAGGTAAATTTCGCCGCCTCTGTCTAAACAAAAATAGCTTAGATGGAAATTGGCCGTCTCGAAAATCTGCGCAACCCCAGTTCGAATCAGAGTGTATAATTTTTTTTTTTGTGAAAGTTGATAATTTTATAAGGCGAACCTGACAATTTATTTTAATTAAATAAATAAATCTATCATTATATAAGAGAGATATCTTATTTTAAATATTTTTAATGTGAAAAAAATGCTGATTTTGTGAGGCAAATCTAGCAGTTTATTTTAATTTAAAAATGTTTTTTAAAGAACCGAGCTGGGTTCGGTCGCCCAGGTCCTATGATAATTATGTCGCGATAATTATCGTTCCAGCGCCTTCAATAGTCTGCCGCATGGTGTCATACAGGAGGTGCTCCACTTTTTCGGAGTGCCCCCGTACCTGCCGCGGCTGTTGGGGTCGTATTTCGACGAGAGAGAGGTTGCCTTTGAGGACAACAGGGAACAGATGGTCCGACGCCAGACGGCCTGCGGGGTTTCACAGGGGTCAGCCTTAGGCCCACTCCTGTGGAACATGGGCTACGACTGGGTACTCCGCGGCGCGAGGGCCGCCTCTGAGGGCCCATATCTACGTTGAGGGCGTCCGTGTCGAGTTGGGGACCCAGATGAAGTATCTGGGCCTCACCCTGGACGGACGCTGGCGGTTCGAGCCTCATTTCAAGGGGCTCGGGCTTCCTGACGTTTCGTCTGGTGCAGGTGCTGACTAGGCACGGGTGCTTCGGTTGGTACCTGCACCGGATAGCATGCAGAGAGCCAATCGACGTGTGCATCAGTGCGGCGTTGAACCGGACACCGCACAGCACACTCTTTCCGAGTGTGCTGCGTGGGAGGAGCGGCGCCGCACTCTGGCTTCGGCAGTAGGTGGTGATCTTTCGCTGCCGAGCGATGTAAAAGCTATGCTCGGCAGCGAGGATGTGTGGAATATTATGGCCTCCTTCTGCAAAGAGAGTCCGTGAGCAAGACCGCCAACATAGGACAGGCAAGAGGAGACGGCAGTTTGACCGCCACCTCCCACCATAACCGGATCAGGGAAGATGGGTCGGAGGACCCATCTTCCCATTGCACAGGTCCAGCGGACGGAGGAGGCGGCTGGTGTGTACACGGCTGTCTCCTAAAAAGACGGGGTCCGGTGGCGGCGCTTTTGCTGCTGGGCCAACCGCTGGGACGGTACGATGAAGTCTATAGAGATCTCGTGTCGCCTCAAACATAACGGAAGACGTAAACCGTGGGGTTTTAGTCCGTGCGAGTCGGACATAACTCACCCTCTCCCCTGGGAGGGTGGTGTAACCATTAGGTATTTTCCCACGTAAAAAAAAAAATATACATCTTATATCTGAGAAACAGTGCTTCTTTACTGAACAAAAGGCACCATATATTCTCTTATACCTTCGACAACTTATGTATACAATTTCATGGTGACTAATTTCAGTAGTTAAGTCGTGAAAGCGTAACAAACAAACTCACATTCGTATTTATAATATTAGTTAGGATTTTTTAGCTGGCTCGAATCTGACTTACTATGTTTTACGATAGAATACGATAATAGTTATTGCCATGCTTAGGCGTGTACTTAGCCCATGTACATCCAGTACCAAACGAGCTGCATTTATCACCACCAGGTACAGAATAATCACTATATCGTGCTTTGTATAAAAAAACAACTAACAATAGAAAAAAGATATTTAATACATTGAAAGTTTTAATACAAAGAAACAAAATGTTGACTATAGGCTGTCGGTTTTTCGTGAAGGTGTGCGCGCGGATCTTAAAAATTTGCGGTCATCATTTTCCCCTAACGCGCCAAAAGAAGTATAACTTCAAAAATTGCTTCGATTAAGGAATCAATAAATTTCTTAAAGCATACAAAAATGTAAACAATAATATACAAATATGCTATTATGATAAAAACCATAACACGTAGATAATTACCGTGACACCCCAAATCCGGTTGTTGATGTAGGATGCGTGTTATATCGCGTGATAAGAGAACTGGTGCAATTCTTCGCACGCACCATTCACACGCAATACACCCTCTAGTATTTAATAATTATAATTTATTACTTGAGAAATATTTATTTCTCTTGAAGGTTATTGTTTTCTTTCTAGTCTAATTATCATGAGAATAGCGATTACATCAATTAAAATGTTACGAGTGGATAAAAGAACATAATATATAGTAGTATATAGTCGTCCATCCCGATTTACCACGGATTTATTAACGTTTTTTTTTTATCGAAGCACGACATTGTGACTACACTATGCCTGATGTTAAGCATAGTACAATCCAAAAACATCGGTAACCACCGAGAGACAGATTATCCATCGCCGGTCATCGCTGTCATGCCGGCCATAATGACGAAAGTCACCTGGTACTGGATATGCACAGGCTGATCCCGAAACTCGACCCGCAGAAGCGAGTCACTATGATTGGCTTTTTCGCCATATGCATGGTGGTTGCGACCCAGTCGGGCTGTAAAACCCTACCACCCCGCTTTCGCCATTGCCTCTTTCGTTATTCAGCAGGGTGCACCACGTGCAGGTGAGGTTGGCTTGGGTGTCTCAAGTCTTAAGATGTTACTCGACACCCCTTACACCCCACTCGACACCCCTTACACCCCACTCGACACCCCTTACACCCCAACTCGACACCTCTACACCCCATGACGTAGAAAATGATAACAAATTTTTGCTTTACAGTCTACAATATAATAAAATAAAATGGTGACTGAATCAAGAATCAACCTATAAATTGTGTCAAATATCATAGGAGGCAAACTCATGATCACCTCATGCAAAGTGATCACGACCGTCCATAGACACTTGCAACACCAGAAGAGTCGCGAGTGCGTTGCCAGCTTGTGTTGGGAGCGAAGAGGAAGGGAAAGAGGAAAGGGAAGGGGAGGGTAGGTGGGTCTCCAGCGCTCTCACTAACTGATCTAAACGCAACAATGGGAGTACTGTTACTTCACGTCGGTTTTCTGCGAGAGAGTGGTACTACCCCTGACGAGCCGACCCATTCATGCTGAAATTAGTAATAGCTTTAGCTTGGCTTTACCACCTAGACCTACATTTTGCCATATGAAGATTTTTTTACTCAAATTCTGTGCGATTTCCGTGCGATTCTTTACTAATTTTTTTTTCAACACAAGCTTGTCCAAACACACATACAATAAAAATAATTTGCTAAATATACCCAACCTTTTTGACGTGATCTGATTTCATACATTCGCTTATTGATTTTTATCTACGTAGATATAGTTAAAACATAAATACAACTATTTTTTGCATTTAAATATAATCTTACCTACTGTTAAGTGGCGATATGACTTAAGAAGACACACTAAGCCGAAACATAACTACCGGAATATACGTACAGGTTCTTATTGAAGTGAAACTCCTAATGCGAAAAAAAAAAAAGAAAGTCATTAGGGACATTTTTGCTCGGTCGTGTTTCTGAAAGGTTGTGTTGCGTGATTGTTGTTTTATAGCGTAAATTCTTTCCAATTTAGATTGTTATTTGTATTTCTCTGGGGTTTTATGATTAATTATGTTACTTGAGTTATTTAATTGTCGATGTGAGTTTTCGTGTAGAGATTTGTATTTTTGTTGTTGTTATTTTTGTTTTTAATGTAAATTCACTTTTGGTATCTAAAAGTATAATATTTATTGAAAACTAGCTGACCCGTGCAACTTCGTCTGAAAGAAATCGATTATCTCTGGTTTCAATTATATTTTGAAATGTGAAAAATTTTAATAAAACTCGACTGCTGCGACACCTACGGTTTCCAATTGTGAATCCAACCCTTCAAAGGACTCACTCAAATATATGATTGATGATTTGATCCGACCAGTTTCGGCCATGGCGACCACTTGACCCCTAAACTTATAAGCGGCGCTGGTGTGCTCGAAGATGGTTTATGTAGCCTATCTTCGTGGCGAAACTTCGTGAACATTGAGGACACGTGAGTACGCCGTTCTCAAAATGATATGTTATGGCAGCAGGAGGGCGAGCCTTTAACTGGTCGCGTTTGGTATCAAGGTCAGCTTTACGTTGAGCCTCGAATTCGCGTACTTGGCTGTTTACCATCCTGCGCCATTCTGGCCGTTGTGCTGCCAAACTTTCCCAACAAGAGGGCTCTATATTGCATCTCTTCATATGACGCTTCTGGAAATCCTTGTACCGGAGGAGGGGACCACCGGGGTTCCGCTTGCCCGCCTCCAGTTCAGAATAGAAGATGTGCTTTGTCACTCTCTCCTCCGTCATACGAGATACATGACCGCACCACCGAAGCTGTCGACGTATTAAATAAGCTTCAATGCCATCAACATTGGCTCGTCTCAAAACTTCAGTATTTCGCACTTTGTCGGACCATCTGATCTTCATGATGGTACAAAGGTATTTAAGGTGGAAGCGATCCAGAGTGCGAATGTGGCGGCGGTATAGACACCACGTCTCAGAGGAATATAGGAGGTTTCGCAGCACGATTGCCATGTAAACAGATATTTTCGTGGCTAGCTTAAGATCATGCGAGCAGAAGACCTTGGAACATAGCTTACCGAATGCCACAGCTGCAGCACCCACCCTGCTATTGATCTTAGCGTCAAGGTCGCACTTAGATGTTATAGTGTTCCCCAGATAGCGAAATTTATCCACCTGCTTCAGAACATCCTCACCAAGTTTTATGGTGAGTGTCTCGTGACCGTGTATGTCAAGGGACATCACCTCCGTCTTATTGACACTGATCTTCAGGCTAAACTTACGGCAGGCTTGTTGGAATGCGGACATCAGCTGCTGCAGGCCGTCTGGGGATTCTGCTAAGAAGCACAAGTCATCAGCATACATGATCTCAGTGATCAGAGCATATGAGACTTTAGTGTGAGCCTTAAGTCTAGCCAAGTTGAAAAGACTGCCGTCTGTGCGGAAGCGGATGCGAACTCCTTGAAAAACAGTTTCTAAGACTTCTCTTACTAATACCGCAAAGTATAAGGCGAACAGAGTAGGTGCTAAGACGCATCCTTGCTTCACCCCACAGGTAACGGGGAAGAAGTCTGTCTGTTCACCGTCTACGGCAACGAAGCATTGCATGTTATCATGCAGGAGTCTGAGAAGTCTCACAAAATTTCCTGTGCACTGAGCTTACCTAGTACCAACCAAAGAGCTTCCCGAGGCACGCTATCGAAAGCCTTCTCCAGGTCAACAAAGCAAAGGTACAGCTGACAATCCTGTTCTCTGCTCTTTTCTTGCAGTTGACGCACAGAGAATATAGCTTCACATGTGCCTCGATCCGGTCGGAAGCCAAACCGGGTTTCTGGTAGAATATTTCAGACAAGCGGTTTAAGAGAACTCTCGCAAAGACCTTTCCGGGGTCTGTAAGGAGCGAAATACCGCGATATGAGTTGCAGTCAGAACGGTCACCTTTGTTCTTGTAGAGAGCACTTATGCGCAATACTTTAAATGTATCCGGAACGCACTCCTCCTCCCACATGCGAACAAATAGTTCCCAAACAAATATGTGCAACTCCTCTCCTCCGTATTTTATCAGCTCTCCCGGTATAAGGTCAATGCCAACCGCCCGTTTGTTTTGTTGCTGTCTGATGGCAGTAGCAATCTCGTCATGCGATAGAGACTCGTCCAGCTCAAATGCAAAAGGGAGCTGAGGCATTAAACTGATGCTTTGTAGATCAGCTGATCGATCCACATTCAGCAGAGTATTGAAGTGCTCAGCCCAGCGCTTTAGTACATCCTCCTGGCTCATCAACAGATGACTACCGTCTAGAGACCTTAAAGGCACCCTTGCATGGTAGGCTGTACCAATCAGCTTACGTACCTCACCGTAGAACTCTCCCAGCTGGTTTGTTTCAGTGAGCCCTTGCATGTGTCTAGCTTTGTCCTGCCACCACTTGTCTTTCATATTTCGAGACAGCTTGCGCAATTCGAGGTCACTAGCTTTTATGACCGCAACGCTTCTACATCGCCTTTTGTGCTGTCGCAGGAGGTCTCGGTATCTGTCGAATGCTGCCCGCAGGACTTCATCATTTCCATCAAACCAGTCTTCGTTGCGACGGATTTCTTTACCTAGTGCAGTTGAAGCGGTATCCATGATATGAGATGACAAAGTTTCCCAGGCAGCAACAACATCACCTACCTCATTAGCTGACAACAGGTTTTTAGACAGGGCTTCAGCATAGTTCACCCTAACCGCGAGATCTTTTAGCTTATTCACGTTCAAAGACGCAAGCTTTTTTATAGGAAATCTACGTGGGTGACGGAGGCGGATTCGCAGCTTAGTGACAATAAGTCTGTGATCAGACTAACAATGCGCATCACGCATTACGCGGGTGACTTGCACTTGGCTGAAGTCATTTTACTTTACGATTGCATAGTCAATCAAATCCCAATGCTTGGATCTTGGGTGCATCCATGTTGTCTTGTACTTGGCGGCAAGTCTAAACATAGTGTTCGTAATTGCCAGACCGTATTGAGCACAAAGACTGAGCAGCAACTGACCATTGCTGTTCATGTTGCCAACTCCATGTCTCCCCAGAACTCCAGGCCAAGCCGCATAGTCCCGACCAACCCTGGCATTGAAATCGCCTAGCAATAAAATCTGCTCTCTGGCGTTTATGCTATCGAGGCAATAAGTCACTACCTAATAAAACTTATCCTTGATGTCATCAGACTTGTCTAGCGTTGGAGCATAGACACTGATGACATTAAGGTAGTTGTCTTTGTCCAGGTGAAGGCGCAGTGTGGTAACACGGTCCGAGATGTGTACAGGGTACTCCTCCAAACGCTTTACTAAGTGATTTTTGATGGCGAAACCCACACCTGAACGTCGAGTTTCGGAGGTAGCGGTACCTTTCCAGAAGAAAGTGTAGCCGCCACCTACTTCCACCAGCTCTCCTTCATCGGGAAGGTGTGTTTCGCTGAGAGTGGCCACATCCACGTTATAGCGATGAAGTTCCCGAGCTGCTATGGTGGTTTTACGTTCAGGGCAGGCGTTGCCATCTCGATCGAGAAGCGTTCGCACGTACCACACACCGAACGTCATAACAGGTGTTCTTTTAAAATTATATTTGCGACGTCGACCACGATTTGGATGATGCGATGATAGCCGCGGTTACTATAATCTGACAAGTTGGGACGAGCATTTGTTTAGGGCACCTTTTCTAGCCCCCTCCCCGGCTGAACGGGGAAAGTAGTGCCTCCCTAAACAGGGCTGCTTTGTCATCCCGAGTGCTGCCGAGTCCGCGCCGTCGCCCCAAATTTGCAGCGCGGAAGCGACCACGGCGTGTACTCATACCCCCGGGACCACCTGTGTGCAGGTATCAGATAAAGTCTAGCTTGCATCAGGCTAGACCTCTCTACCTTTACCTATCGCCACAGGACTATTGCGTACTCGGAGTCCAGTAGTAGAAGCGGTCAGATGCGCAGGATATATTAAGGTGCACAAGTGTACGCGCAAACACAGGTGCACATACTCGTCCTTGTTCTTCTGGACCCAGTGGAACGGGGACCGTTACGACCAGAGAAGGACTCGGAAAGATTGTGCAGTATCCCGGTGAGAAAATACAAGGGGTCGGTATTATCTCACACTCTCTTAATCGCCTTTTACGATACCCACGGGAAGATATGGGGTGGTGCTAATCTACTCTGCTGGCACCACACAGCGAACTCAAATATATATCCAGATGTTATATGAGAAATCTTTTAAAATAAGCATAGAACCCGTTCGTAGCATGATGTACCGCCTTCAATTAAGATAAAAACTAACCTACATATATTGGCCGTAATGTAGACAAAAGCTTGAGGGATCTATAGCACCCGGTTTGAACGAAGTTCCTTTCTCTTTTTTGTAGACGTTTACTATACAGTCAGTATTGTTTGTTAACAATACGTATGTTTTATAAAATATCAAATTGATAGAGTTTAATTGTAAATTAAAGAATAAAATATGTCTATAAAATAAATAATGATAAAATTAAACACTGAATGATCTGAGATAATCAAGTTAATATATCGATAATAATCCTAGAGTTGGTTTGCTATTGAAATGAAAATTGTATGTATGTGTATACTATATACATTATCTTTCTCTCTCTCTCTCTCTCTCATTGTCTCCGTTACATGCACAATACCTAAAAATAAAATTAAATAATCATCTCTACCACTAACTTTAAAATAATTATCTTTTACTTGTATTAAACTTTTTCACACTATGTTGTATTGAAGAAAAATATAAATCTGACAAAGAGCATCGCACCGATGTGTCAACTGTCACTTGCCTGTTACTATAATATGGTCTAAGAGTTACCAAGGGTTTCGATAACGAATTTTAAGAAGCCACTATTTTATATATCTTTATGTTCTTACGAACAATGTGCGGGCAACCTGGCTGTTGGTAAACGTTGCGTTTACTTGTGCATATCGCACCTTTATAGGCAAAAATATTGATTTTTAAATAATTTCAGAATGTTTTCTTTTTATTAACTTTGAAACACTATTTAAACATGGAATACTACCAGACATTTTTGTTATTGACTATAATGTGCCTGATACTATTTTTTTTAAATAAAATAAAAGTAATTACAAACCGTGGATATCCGTAATTTTTTAATCATTTTATTTGAAAATAAATAACTACAAATCTATTCTTCCAAACATTAACTCAGTTATTTAGTCGACAGTCAGAGTGATTTTTTATAAAAATAGTTATATATAGAATAACTTAGCTATGGCTATAGTTTAGTGCAGCGCTGACTGCACGAAAAATATAGCGATAATAATATGTTAGCGACGCATGTATCTAAGATAGCTTAAGTCCCAAGTCATATGTTTACATTTATCGTTGTTTTTCAGTGTTTACGGTGAAATCTTAACATCATAATGGTTAATAAAATGAAATGTGCTCTTTCCAAAGGAAAAAATAAATGGTTTGCAAATAATTATTTTTATTTATAAGATATATCATCAGGCACATTATTATATTTTATATTAAAAAAATGACTGGCTGTGATAAACTTACGTTTTAATAGTGTATAAATGTTACTGAAAAAAAAAACCTAAAATTATTTATAAATTAAAATTTCGACCTATAAAAGTGCAATGCGCATTAAAAACAAAACGTTAACCGGCTACCAGCTATCCTGAATCGTGTTTGCAAAGACATAAAGAAATTTATATTAAAGAACCCGGTTTTCTAAAATTCATATTCTTCCAACGTTGCCGGCTCTTGTACTAAGGTGTCGCAAATAAGTCTAGTTACATTAAATACAAATGTTTGTTTTTCGTTATCCTGGAGAACTCCTCGTGTTTTATGGGATAAAATCCTAGATGTAACCTTGTAATATTAATTATCACTGTGTCAAATTTCGTCAAAATTGGTTCAGTACTTCCAGAGTAATAAGTGTTCAGATCCTAGAATTTAATCCGTTATCCTGGAGAACTGATTGTATTTTTTGGGATAAAATCCTAGATGTAATCTTGTAATATTAGTTATCACTATGTGAAGTTTTGTCAAAATTGGTTCAGTAGTTTCAGAGTGATATATGTTCACAGAAACAGATAGACAGACATACAAAAATTGTAAAAAGATTATTTTTGGCTTCTATATCGATAACATAGCCTACCCTGACTACAATTTTCAAAAAAGTACAGATTTGGACTTATTACAGTTTTATTATAGTATTCTATACTAGATGACGATACACTGCGCATACGTGCACTCGCCCAAGCAGATTAGTACTAACCTGATACTCGTGTCGTATGTCAATAGTTTTGTCACATTTTTGTCACATGTATAGCGGGAGGAATTTCAGTGGCTTTAAAATTAGTGTAAGCGTGTCACGTCCGGGAATGGCCCGGGGGTCCACTCGAAGTTCAAACTTTCTATGTCAACTCGCAAGACAACTCACGTTGGCATCTGACATTCTTTCAACAGAGCGCGTACAATATGCTAAGCAAACTAATTATTATATCAGATTTCTAGTTTATAAAGTACCAGCTTCTAGTCGCTTAGAATAGTTACTTTGAGCTAACGCTAACGCGGCAGAAGCTCTCAAAAAGAAAAATAAACCGATTTTGAAACATTCTTCGTGGTGCTCAGGTCCTATTGATCCTTACCCTATTGATTATTGAGTATAGTCTTCCTCGAAAAATGAGCTATCTAACACTGAAAGATTTTTTCAAATCCGAGCAGTGGTACCTGAGATTAGCGCGTTCAACCAAATACACAAACAAAACCTTTAAAATATTAGTATAGATTAAATCTGACATAATACATAAAGTATACGCGTATGTTGACATTAAATTATATAACTAGTTTAATATAGACTAATTTTAACATATGTATTTGAATGTAATAAATGTTTATGTATAAACTATATATTACAGTAAGTGTTTACGACAGGCAAATTACACGAACGACACGATGCACGAGGATTAGACGGTCCCCTATTTATGTATTTCTCAATGGCAAAACGATAGCAGAAATCGCTAAATATCTGCTTCGAAACGTCAAATTAATATTACTCATTAAGGAAGCGTTAACGAAGCAAAAACAGTGCTGCCTCTGTATATATGATACAAAGATCTACACTTGGATTTAAGTTATGGCTAACACATACTATGATCTGTTATATATATTTAACCATTTTTGTTATCACTCTCCTCTTGAGAAACGGTAATAAAAATAAATGAAAAACAATTAGAACAATAAATAATAAACATAATTAGGGTATACACATTGAATACTGCCACGTTTTGATTAAATCACCTCAAGTTAAATACAAATATACTTAAACGTAAAAGAAAAAAAATTAATTGTTTTATTAAAATGCAAATTTAAAACAGTCATAAATCATATACGATGCAAAAATTTAAAGAAAAATATCACACATAAAATCTCATTAGAATTATTCAAAGTATATTAATATTTTGGCTAATATAATTTTATTTACTTTAGCGTTCCTATATAACCATCATTTATCAATTCGCTAATCATTCTAACACTTGACATTTTAACTTTATCACCAATAAAAATTCGTAAAGGTGACAAATGTTCAGAGTACTAATTATAATACCTAACATGGTACACGGTTCCCGCGACATATGTGAAGTTATATTCGTCGAAATATCATCGAACGGCGGACGGTGGTCGAGTCTTCGCACCGAGGTGTCGGCAAACAGCTGCCGCGACGATAATTACCAACAAAGCTCGCTTGTTTGCCGTCCGCCTTAACGCGAGCCCTCTTGTGATCGAACTCTATCCAGAAAATGAATTTACACCATGCCTCCATTCAAACGTACCGAGAAATAGTTAAATTAAATATTTTCTGAACGTAATATTGTATGTTTAATATTTTAGATAAACAAAAAAAAATACGGTGGAAGCAATTTTCGTAACGTACATTTTGTACAATTGCTACTTCGTTAAACTTTAATAATGTTTCATACTAATTGGTGCAAATTGGTTTTCATGAAAAAAGTTTTGAATAATTTCAAAAATATAAGTTTTAATAGTTTCCATCGACACTACTTCTTTTATCTCGATTTTAAGCCCCTCAGATGTCTTTAAACCCAGACAGATTGACAAAATGGCGGATCATGTTTTTAAATTTCGAAATTTCCAGCTATCTGACAATGACTCTTATGTACATGTACCATAGGGGTAAATTTTGAGTTAATTATTAGTTTTATGAACTTAAGGTTATCTAAATTTAAAAATTAAAATTTTATGGTTGAAGTATTTAGACTGTTTGGGAAACTGCGATGTCATATATCATGTTCTGAAAAATGTTCGTATCTAACCCCGGACAAATATACCAACTTGAATTTTATTTACACATGCATAGACGAATTTAAACAAAGTATTTTAACTCGTGGGCAAACAAAGCATAGCTATACTAATAGTTAAATACTAAATGCTTTGTTGAAGCATATATATACTATAATTGTATCAATTAGGTTTCATGTAATATTAACCTGTAAAGCTATATGTATATCAATAAAAAACTACTTTGTATTGTGTAAAGTAAAATTGTATGCGTCTGCGTTTGAAATAAAGCCCGAAATCAGATCATTAAATTATCATAAGGTTCAGAACGCCATAAAAAAATGAGACCTAAAAGTAGTATGATCAAATACGAATGTGAGTTTGTTCATTATTTATACTTTCACGCCTTGAATACCGAACCGATAATAATTAAATTTTTGATACACATCGCTAGAGGCACAAAATGGACACAGGGTACTTTTTATCCAGTAAAAATATACTATACCCGAAGGGTAGGTCTATATTAACGCGAGTGAAGCTGATTGTAAAAGCCTGTTTTAAATTATGCGGAACTCCATACCCTACTTACAAACAAAAAATTTTGAGCCGTCACGAAACGCCTGGCAGATGTGAAATATCGAAATTTGTAACATGGTACAAAACATAGACAGTATACACTATAGGTATGCGAGCTCAGTAGAGAGATTGCGCACAGTCGCTTGCGCATAACATCGCGTTGCCACGTCTCACACACTCGCCACGCCAACAAGCAGGTGTACCCTCGCTTATAGACATTTTACATCAAAAAACTAATCTCTTGACACTATTTCAAAACTTATTTAATATGGGTAGCATCGATGTATCGTAACAAAATCTATACTTACGTGTAGCGTATGTATTTTACGTTATATTATGTACATTCACATAAACATAATTATTTATGAATCATTAAATTTTAACGTTTAAAAATTCATACCGTCGATCATCGTAAAACGCTTACGTAAATAGTTAGCAGTTGGTTAGCATGACCATCATACACACCAGCCATAATGCTGTGTTGACACGCGAGATGTCAAACTGCGCAGGCGCAACGCAAACAAACTGATTGTGTTTATAGCCACTTAACGAGAACCTGTGATAATTCCGATTAGTACTGGAAAAAAACTTTACCCGAGTGTTTGTCTTTAGCAAGAGTAGCTACTTTGTAAAGGAGGACGTGCTTTTACACATATCTATGAAAAAATTTACAACAAGAATGTAAAATTTCGTATTTTATGCTTCTTGCGTGACATGCGAATTTTCTTATTTATTTTGTGACGTTCGTATATAGGTAGAGATACCTTGCCGTTTAAATTACCCGCAGTTAAAAAGGCTCGTAAATATTTTACCTACTTTTCCATATTTCTTTTGACAACGGATTTCTTGATAAAATAAACAATCGCACCTCTTCAACTGGTCTTTGAATTAGCTACTAAAGTTGTTGAAAAATCTCTTTAAAATTGTAGTGATTATAGATTTATTATGTTCATCTTTTTAGGTACATATTGTGTCATTCAAGCAGTAGTGAGTGTAATATTTATTTGAATTAATTTAATTTATTTCTAATGTATCTATACTAATATTACAAAGAGGTAGAGTTTGTGAGTTTGTAACGTTGTGATGTTGTGACGTTGTAGGGGGTAATCTCAGGAATTACTGATCCGATTTGAATAATTCTTTCAGTATTATATAGCTCATTCATCGAGAATGGTTATAGGTATAGGTAATGGTTATATATCATTGCGCTACGATCAATAGATGAAAAATGTTTCAAAATCGTGATGTTTTTTTCCTTTCGAGAACTGCTGCGTGTTAGTGTATTCCTCGCGAACGAAGTCGCGGGCAGAGGCTAGTTTTTTATAAAAAAATATGCTTTATGCACTTCTACTCCATATGAACTTTAACTATGCCAAATTTCACATTATTCCGTTCTCGCAATTCGCATAAAAAGGGGTTCAAAATTTTCGGTTCACGTATAAG
>JACEII010000010.1:2874145-2927731 GCA_014332785.1 Antheraea mylitta
AGTTCGAACACGATGAAAACTACAAGAATAGATGATTGTTGTACGAGTATTAATTCTTTTGAAATTAAATATTTTAGTGTAACATTTTGGTAATATATTAGCATTTAGTGTAGATTAAAATTGCCCTATACGGCATATCGTTTCAGGGAATATCTTAGAAGTAATTAGGGATTTAAAACTATACGGATAAAAAATAAAGTTATTTATGTAAAGATTCTTACGTAGGTTTAGTGAACTATAAATAAAAAAAAACCAAAAGCCTTTATCAAAAAATGAAAAAGTTATTGAATAAAATAAAAATTCTATCGTTAATTCTTCCGGATTGATGTCCAAAACGGCCTAACCGATTTTCATGAAATTTTTGACAACACCTAATAGATTATTCAGATTATTATCTATTCTTATGATTTTCTATAATAGCTTAACAGTGATTAAAATTATAATACAAAAAAGAGCATATAATTAATCCATACAAACCACGTAGTTCATATGAAACAAAAAAACAATTTTCTTCTAAAATAAATTGGTAGGCATCGGCCAGTATTTAAATTAATTATATATTTTACTAAGCAAATGTACTAAAATATCTCAATGCTTTAACAGATGACAAAAACAACAGAAGACCAAGACGAGCGGGACCGGAACGCAAACCACGGCAAGCCTACAGCGCCAAACAATTAGAGCGATTAGAAGCAGAATTTAAACTCGACAAATACCTTAGTGTATCGAAGAGAATGGAATTATCCAAAGCGCTAGGACTTACTGAAGTTCAAATTAAGACATGGTTTCAAAATCGCCGTACAAAGTGGAAGAAACAGCTCACATCTCGTTTGAAAATAGCCCAACGTCAAGGTCTGTTTCCGGGACAAATCTTTGGACATACTCCTCAAACATATCCTCTTTTGAACCCTTACGCGTATGCGCCACTCAGTTGCGTATTTACTCCGGTGACATTACCTTCTTCTCCACCATAAATAAAATTTGAAAGAAGAAATGTAAATAAATTTGATTGATTACAGCATACTCTAGAGTAGAAATCTCTGAAGTGGGTTCCGTGGAAAACTTGCCAGGATTCTACAAATTAGTGTCATTTTTAATTGAATTGTTGGATTATTTTTGCTCTTGATTAATTCCACTGTTGTAAATAATATTTCGTAATAATGTAATAAAGCAAAGATTTTCAAACTCTTATTTTAAATTTCAAATGGTTTTATAAACAGGAAAATTGTTCTTCCGTAGCTTTAAAAGCTTAGGAATCTCTGTCCCACAGAATGTTGATAGGTAACGCACATTTTACTATATTATATTAATTTATCTCTGTTCAGTATTTTTATAATAATATCATCAAGTTAAACAAAATAAATTTCATTCATAATCTGTTAAGAATAATTATTAAGTATACAGGAACTTCTTAAATAAAAAATAAAAGCCCCAGTTTCTATTCATAACCATGGCAATTGAAGTACAAGCAAATCTAATGTAATAATTAAATATTTAAGGTATCTTCAAAATGTGCCATATATTTATATTTTCCAGTCAGACAGTTACACTATGGTTTGAAGTGTCCTTCTTAACATGTACTTTCTATTAAGTATTGATTTGTACTCTTTGTAAATAGACGTAATCTTGGAGATATCATCAACCACACTGTAAATTAAGGTTTCGAAAATTGTACATAATTATACGATGTAAATGAAATAATTAGATTTTTTTAATTTACTATCCTATCGAATATGTAACGAATAACTTTACTACAAATATTTAAGAGTATAAGTGTACTTTAATCAAATAAATGTGATCTCTTTGTTTCGTGTCTCGACTCTGGAACTATGTAGATGAACAATTTGATCTTTAAATATAGTAATTGCGATAAAAAACAATATATTAATTACCTTACACCTATTACCATTTATTGGAAAGAAAAATTAAACATTAATTTTCAAATACAATTTTTTCAGCGTTTATTGCAACGAATTATACGACTGCGATTTAAGAAATAACATTTTAAAAAGATTAATTGACTAAATACGTGAATTACTTAATTTAAAAAATCGTGATTTAATTCAGCTTACCCTCGATAACCTAGAGAATAATACCAACCTTACGAAGCATTTATATTACGTAGTATATACACTACGGTCTATTGGCAAATAACATTTCGTTCAGACATTTGAGTTAGCACTCAGAAATTCTGAAGAGTTGTGATGAAATAGCAGCCGAAAAAAATAAAAGCATTTTACACCTATCTTATCATATACATTTATATGTATAATTGCATCTGTAGATGTTGTTATTCGATTCAAAATATACATGTATTATAATTGTTTAAGCTAAAATAAAGAATTGCAATAATCAATTATTGTAATTTTAATTTGTAATACAAATGATTCCGTGACGTATTTATAATATTGAAGTTATCCTCAAAGTTAGTATCAATAAAACACGATCTCTGTCTGTCCATTAGTATGTTTATAACTCGATAATCACTGAAAGTATTACACGATATTTGATATGATCACTTCTTTAGATTCGTTGAGCGATTTAAAAAAAACTTGGTATATTATGACTCGACTCGACAGGAGTACAAACAGAGCCTAGTGTACAGTTCAACTAGAAAAAAACTGTTCTCCAGGAAATAGGTCAGGCATATCAACGCGAGCGAAGCCGCGGTCAACAGCTAGTCTTATTTAAAAGACCCTAATCACGAATATGATACTAAAATACTTTTTGTTTGTATGTTTATATGTGACGGCTGACCCATTTTTATGACATGTTTACATATAGGCAACTTATGTCATTCCACGATTAATGAGATACAAAAAAAAACTTCTTTCAAAAGTCAAATAATATGAGTTAAGACTTGAATAGAAAATCAGTAATGCATAAAAACGCAGCTAGTGACTTTATAATCTTGTTTAATTGTACAAAATACATTTGCATACTTTATTTAACCACATATCTTACTAAACTAGGTAAATTCTTGAAGGACCTTTATACATTTTTTATATATTCATAGATATTATTACAGTATAGGGAATCTAGAATAATTACTTACGTATTATTTTATGTAATAATTCCGTACTATTCCGTTATAATTTTTATCTATTGTGGACATAGAATATCCATTCCGGGGTAATTTCTATTGTGTGGGTTTGGAATCTTAGTCCGGTGAAGCTGTTAAGACCTTGCTGGGTCAATAGCGTAGACATTTCGAAAAAAAAAAAGGGTTTGGAATGATATCTCCGAGACGGTAAAAGGATATGAAGGAAGTATAGATAAAGTTGGTAGTATCCTTTGACATGCTTACCACTAATACGGAAAACTTGACATGACTTGCTTAACATTTTTTTACCTCCTTTTTATTAGTTGTATTATAACAACCTTCTAGAATATTACTACCATTGTCGAGTACGTAATAATATAAGGTTCTTATGATAAATTTAATGTTCTAACAAGATGGTTGCTCACTTGTTTAGAACTTTCCATGGAGTTTTTGTGGCATCTCGGATTTCATACTCAGCGGTATTATTTCCCATCCATTTCACTTGTGCACTATAAGCGAATTATATTACGTAAAACACCACCAATATTACAATATATAGAGTAGAATAGCACATGATTGCGAATAAAATATAAAATCCATTACATGACACGCTCCAGTCAAAAACATGAAGTGCCTACATATAGTTAGCAATTCTGGCTATAATAATTGTGTAATAATTAAAAACTTCCTACATCGATATAACATTGAAGCTGTCCTATTTTCATAACGTTTATAGTCTGTTAACAATTTTGATTGTCGTGCGAAATGTACATAATTGCTTAACTTGCTACTTTTCTCACTTCGAGTGTGCCGTCCTAAATCCGAAGCTGTTAAACATATGTAAACGATTAGAAGCTATGCCTAATAGATTTAAATAAGCTCGATTGTTCCAACGACCATGCGTTAATTATTGAAATTAAATTTCATACATATGACAAGTTATCATTTACATGTTTATTTTTAAGTACCATGAAGACATTATTTGCATAATATATAAAAAAGCGCCTGGGCGACCGAGCTTGGCTCGGTTCTTTAAAAAACATGTTACATTAAAATGAATTGTTAGGTTTGCTTCACAAAATTGGTACTTATGTACCAAAAAATTAAAAAAATAAAGTTATCTCTTTTGCCGTCACTCGCATTCGAACTGGGGTTACACGGACTATCAAAGCAGCCGATTTCCATCGGAGCTATTTTTTTTTTGTTGACAGCGGTGGCGAAATTTACCTAGCCTGTACCTATATTCCAGCTATATTTTTTCGTAAGCCTGAAAACACAGTTAAAAAAGTTTCTATGAATGAAATCTAGCTAGATCGATTTATCGTCTCTAAAACGAATAAAATCACAATTAAAAGATACATTTTATTTTATTTATTTATTTATTTTCATAACCATTTATTTATATTTATACAAGTTTAGTGTTTATAGACAGTCTTTAGCAATCAATTTATGATCACGAAGAAGATGTGCAGTGAGCAGACGGATAAAGTGCATCGCAATCTGCACCGCCCAGTCCCATCACCGCGGCTCGAAGTGTGCCCAAAGCCCCACCGTGCAACCACGCCACACCAACACTGTCAACAGATATGCGACGAATAAAAATAAAATTTCTTATAATAAACGCCACTTTAGTCAATCTTTTTACTCGTTCTGAATATAGCTTTAAGTTCGGGCTTGCACATAATAGAGTCAAGAGTTTAATATAGAACAAAGTAAAATATTATTATGGGAATCTAAAATCGGCATTTATTTGTAATAATAATTTTAGTTTTACAATGACACTTTATCAAGCTTTACTTTATACAATACATAAGGCACACTAAAGTTTTCCGAAACTGACCATTTGAAAATGGAATTATTTGATATTAAAATATACAGTAGGTACTCGTCAATCTTTTTGTCCGCTCTGAATATAACTTTAAAGTTGGGTTTGTGCATAATACAGTGAAGAGTTTAATACAAAACCCACATTAAAATATTATTCTATGGATTAAAAATTCGCATTTATGTATCTTTAACTTGTGTCGATGTTATATATATAATATGTATTTATACCTAAATTTGTGTTCTACGCTATTATATTTATAGCGGCCAAAAAGACTAGCGAGAACTGTATAATATACATATTATGCCTCATAGCAGAATATAAAAAAAAGAAAATGTAATGGTATTTAAGACTAGATTGTCAGCGAACATTTCTAAAGTGGTTGAAATAAAAAAGACACCATTCTAATTACGTAAATTTAAAAAAGATTTTCCAAAATCAATATCAAAAATGTTTTATTCAAGTTATGCTTTGAGAAGAGGCTTATGAACCTAAAAACTATCATTGGTTGGTGAAATAGTTATCAATAAGAAAACAAGACGGCAAAAAATAAGTAGAAAACGTATTATTACAATAATATTTATTCCATCGGTGTGACTATAGAGTGATAGCAATAATTTATTGTTAATCCATGCATGTGTACCTTTTCAATTCTGTCTGTAGATATGTTAATATATTGTAATATATTTGTAGGTGGAAGAGCCCCGCTGTAGGTGGTAGAGCCCCGCTAAAGCTATTTTTGGTTTCAGCATAAATGGGTTGGCTCCTCCGGGGTAGTACCACCCCTCTCACAGATAACCGACGTGAAATAACAGTGCTTGCATTGTTGTGTTTCGTTCGGTCAGTGAGAGAGCCGGAGGCCCACGTCCCTTCCTCTTTCCTTCTTTCCCTTTCCTTCCCCTCCCCTTTCTCCCATCTCCCATTGCCCAGGCTGGCAACGCACTTCCGACGTCCTTGATGTCACTAGTGTCTATGGACGGTGGTGACCACTTAACATCACGTGACCCACCAGTTCGTTTGCCTCCTATGATATTAAAAAAGAAAAATGTGCTTAGTAATGTTATAACACACGTAATAATAAATATTTAGTGTGAAGGCGCCAGAGTGGTTAACACTATTAATTCAAAAGCATATGAAACTGAAAAATATGTAAACAACCGTACAGTATACCTACAATAACAACGTCAACATATATAAATATATTATATGCGATAAACAAGTGACTGTTTTCTAGGTATTGATGTATCAAATTAGAAACGTATATGATTCCCGTATTAGAGCTTCTTAATTACATAGAAACCGTGTAAGCTTCATTGTTTGACAGTGTTTTTGGTCAACATAATGAAATCCACAAAGTACCAAAATATGACCATTTAATAATTCGTAGATGGCGACAAAATTAATGTATTCGACACATAACACCTCGAAGAAAACAATTTCTCAAATAGTCTGGTGCCTAATAATATGTATTACTACTAAATGAATGCTTTTGTTTCTTAGACATAGCTAAATGTATTTCTAATGTGATTGTAGTCCTTACGTAGCGATTTCATATAAAAACATATACTTACTGCCAAACAGGCAACCAGTAGCGGTTGTTATCTCGAAGATTCCTTGCATGCTTGTTTCCTAGACATAGCACACGATATAAACAAGATGTTGAGCGTGGTTTCGAAGCCATGAGCGCGTAACGAACAAGCGTATTGATTGTCGACAACGAATTTTCCTGCACACGCTGTGGACTGGGCCCTGTTTGAGGATTGTTTCCTTGAAAATAAAATCAAATTATCATTATTATAATTATTATATTGAGAATACTATTCATTTTTAAAAGATTGTGAAGTATGTTATTGCGTATTACTTGATTCAGAATCCCGTTTAAATCGAAATACTTCTTCAACGTTCATTCCGTCGCCACCGTTATCGACCATCTGCATTACTTGAGTTTGTTGTTGATTCTGGAAATATGAGGTATTATTACAAAAAAGTTAAATACATATTAAATACTAAGTTGAATATGTATTTAATACTTGCTTTAAAAAGGTTTCGTACTAAGCGTATCGCGTTCGCCCGAGGCAAGTTCGCGTTATCCTTTTTTCGCAAGTCTAACCTAACCTAACCAAAGCGAGACAAAAGAGCAAGATGGCGAACATTCAGCGAGCGCGGTGCATTTAAAACGTAATCTTTTTAAAGCAAGGATTCAATACGTATTTAACTTTTTTGTAATAACACCGATTATGTTTAATATATGTATGTTGCCTGAAATTGAACAGCCTGGGAATAAAGCCTTATTTAGAACATACGAATGCAGGACAGTCTTAACGCAAATACGCCTAAGCATATCGCCATTAACATAAATAAGTTAGACATTCAATTTGTACTCATATGATAGTTTATATTAGGTATATATTACATTAAATTCTTATCTTGATGTGCCATTAAATCATAAAACTGGTAAATATATACACCTATGCACGCGTAGATTTTTTATACTTCATAGGTTTTAATGTATGACCACATTCTTACCCGATATTAAGTTATGATGTGGTCTAAGCTAGGTACTACTCTACACGAAGAGGAGGACTGGATCTCAAGCGTAACTACCGGAACCCATCTACAACTGTTTGATGACAGATTCACAACTTGAGGTTGGTAGGTTGGCCAGGCGAGATTAGAAAAACATAAGCGTGTCTTGATGGTTTTGGTAGGTGGTAGAGCCACGCTGAAGCTATTACTGATTTCAGCATGAATAGGTCGGCTCGTCCGGGATAGTACCACCCGACCCACAGAAAATTGACGTGAAGTCACAGCGCATGCGTTGCTGCGTTTCGTTCGGTCAGTGAAAGCGCCGAAAGCCACCTCCCTTCCCCCTTCCCCCACTTGCAACTCCTCTGGGGTTGCTATTCTGTATGAACGGTGGTGATCACATAACATCAGGTGACCCACCTGTTCGTTTGCCTCCTGTGATTTAAGAAATGGTTTCATAACGATGTTTATCTTCACGGAAAAGTTCGGCTGATTCGCAAGGAGTCTTACCTACGATCACTAATGCAATGTCTCGACAATGTATCTACTAATCTAACATCGGTTCAAAAAAGATATATTGGAGGAAAAAAATGCGATGTCCCCCTCTGACTCACGACCGACATAAGCCATATTTTGAAGAATATCAAAATCGAAAACAATAATTATTTTATTAAATTTAGGTCCTAAGAAGGCACTTACGTAAGACGTCAAAACTGCCACTTTTAAGGTTCGAATTCATATTATATCGGATGCCATGTCATATAAATATTATTTCTCTAGTAACAAATTTTCTAGTACGTAAAATTAAATAAAACCTGCGGCCTTCTCTCAACAACTTTTTATATCAACCCCAATAATTTATTTGATATTATTACATTTCCTTGAAACAACAACAAGATTTTTATAGATTGGTTATATACTTTAAGGCATATTAATTTATTATATTGTTTAAGATCTTGTTCATTGTTGTTTAGCACAATGAAATAGATCATCAATCTACTGGAGTTTAGTAGAATTGAACGGGGATAAACTGGAATTTGTTAAACCTTAAAAATATTAAAATATACTATAGTTTTTTTTATATTATAGGAGGCAAACGAACATGCGGGTCACCAGATGTTAAGTGATCACCACCGTCCATAGAGACTTGCAACACCAGTGGAATCGAATATACGTTGCCAGCCTGTATTTTTGAAGGAAATGGGGAAGGCGTGGAGAGATGGGCCTCCAGCCTTCTCACTGACCGAACAGAACGCAACAATGCAGGCACTGTCACTTCACGTCGGTTTTCTGTGAGAGGGTGGTACCACCCCGAGCGAGCCCATCCATCCATACTGAAGCCAGTAATAGCTTCTACCATCATCCACCCTAACCCCTTCCATCCTAACCCTACCATCTATAGAAATATATAATGTAATGTACAAAAATAAAATAAAATGTACGATGGAAGTTTTTAAAAAGCTATACATTCGTTGTGCCTCTTCCTTTCCATGTTGTGTTGGTCTCAAATCATTAAAAAAAAACATATCTGTTCACAAGTAAGCACTTATAAAAAATTTACTGATTTCTTGCCCTTGTGATAATTTAACAAATTTTAAAATATGTACTAACCATATTTATACACATAAGTACTTGTATCACGAACATGCCGAAAGACAAAAAAGCGATACCCGTGAGTGATATGTCAAAGAGATCTGCCAGTCCTAGACCGTGGGATTCATGTTCAGCCATGTAGTCTTCTGTCATGTGCTCTCGTGGTCCAGAATGATGGTATACAGGTGGTGGAGGCGGTGGCATTGAGTATTCATAACCACCACCTGAAAATAAACGTGGGAGTATTAAATCTTTTTTCATGAAACTGCTTGATTACACCACAGTAATTAGAAATTTTGTAGTTCAACCTCACATCTATGTAAATATATTCTAGACTAGCTGTACCCGTGGCTCCGCACGCTTTTTTTTAATTGCATTAAAGAATTATAAACTTGTGAGACTATGAACAATTATAGAAATGCTCTTTAAAAACAATTCTAAGAACGACACGCACGCCACTTACAGTAGTATGTAATGTATACAAAAGATATATAAATACTAACAATGAGTGAGATTTACCATCAGCAACATATTTAAGATTTTAACCCACCTTATAACTATCTTCGTGCTCACTTACACTGTGTAAGGAACTAATGAAACAATAACTTAAAATATAGTCATAAATATTTACATTTACGTCACTTTGTCATTATAATTATAATTACGATTATTATAATTACGATTTTGTGTCTATACAAAAAATAAACGCTTGTCTGTTCTGCAAGAAATTGTATTGTGGACCTCTTTAGGTAATACGTTTATGGTCTAAAATCTTATTAGGAACACCTCTTCTATCTTCAAAGTTACTGATAATTATAATATAGAATTTTAAGCAATTAGTTGATAATTATTTCTCTAATTAAAAATAAAGAATGAGTTGAAATCTTGCTAAATTTCATACAGACAAAGTCGCGGGTAACAGCTAGTCTAAAATAGAATAACGTCAATTACTCTTTATAAGGTAAGGTGAGAGTCCCCGGAAGATCGGTCTCATCTTTTGGAGAAAGTACTGTCGGCAAAGCCACAGTTAACAGCTAGTATAAACTAAAATTGCCTGAATGACTTTTTATAAGGTCAGCTATCTGTCAGTGAAAGTCTCGTGAAGATTGGTCTAACCGTTTTGAAGATAGTATTACGGGCGAAGCCACGGTTAACGGTTAGTATAAATTAAAATTACTTGAATTACTTTTTATAAAGTCCGCTATCTGACAATGAAAGTTTCGCAAAGATCAGTATAACGGTTTTGGAGATAGTACTGCGAGCAAAGCCACGGTTACCAGTTAGTATAAATTAAAATATACTGAATTACTTGTTATGATGCCCACTATCTGTTGGTGAAAGTTTCGTAAAAATTAGTCCAACCGTTTTTGAGATACCATTGTGAACGAAACCGCGGTTAACACTTAGTCTAATATAAAGTAGCTTATGTCACCCGCTGTAATTTTAGCTAGCTGCCAGTGAAATTTCCGTCAAAATCGGTTAAGCCGTTTCGGAGATTACCCGGAACAAACAGACAAACAGACAGACAGACAGACAGATCGACAAAAATTTTAAAAATTGCATTTTTGTTATCAGAAGCGAGCATACTTTCGTACCTAATCAGTGATTTTTTTTTATTTTGCTGTTACATACAGACACTTCATTTTTATTATATGTATAGATTAAGCTAAATCTTCTTGAAGCAAAACTTCGGTTAGGAGAGTGTGAATTGCATTTTATAAAAAGAAAATTTGTAACTTTAAAAGAAATAACTATAAATGTATATATGTTGGATCTTAGTAACCACTGAGTTGTTATAAAAGTTATTTATTTTGTTTTTTTTTTTTTTTATATATAATATAGGAGGCAAACGAACAAACGGATCACCTAATTTTAACAATCACCACCGTCCATAGACTATCAATACCAGGGAAGTTGCAAAGCGTTGCCAGCCTGTGTTTTGGTGGAATTGGGGGAAACAGGATAAGGAGAGGAGATGGAAGGAGGGAGAGAAAAGGAAAGAGGAGAGGAGGGGATATGGACGATCGGCGCTATTACTAACCGAACGAAATGCTATAATACAAGCACTGTTACTTGTTTTCTGTGAGAGGGTGGTACTAACCCGAATAAGCCGACCCATAAGTATTGTTAACTTTGTTTATATATATAATATTTTTTGAAAAATTAATCAGAAAACTACGTTTTACTTATACCGCATGTGAACATCAAACCTTTCTTTTGATTTTTAAAATAAAGTGTTTTAGAACATTATTATGGACTTGGCTTTCAAACAACGCCATGATTAGTACCTGGCTAAAGATGAAATTACCTTATCTTTAATTTTATTTAACATGATCAACTTATTACGTTTATTCTTAATACTTTTATTTTTTATGATAATCAATAGACATGCATAATTTAGTTTGAAGGAATACTTCGGTACTTGAAATAACCCTTAAACATTTAATTTTGTGTATAGCAAGTAACAAATCTCAATTGTTATTAATTAAAGATAAGGCCCCAGAAGATGCTAATATTAGAGATAACTGCTTATTGCAGTTGCTGGGTCACAACTATGGGTGCTTGGCAATATATTTTCAACTCAAAGCTAGTAAGCATTAGAAAAATGGAATGGAATCATGGAAAGCTCATAATCATGGTAGGAATATAATCCTATGTCTACATATGTTACTATTACGCTTTTCTTTCTCGATCTGACTACGCTATTGACCCAACAAGATCTTAGCTTCACCGGACTACTAATATTATGATAAAATTGCTTATGTATTAACGTATTTCAAGAATTAATTATTTTTGTAGGTGGTAGAGCCACGCTGAAACTATAACTGGTATCAGCATGAATGCGTCGGCCGCCCGCCTCCCCACCCTCATACAGAAAACGGACGTGAAGTAACAGTGATTGCATTGTTGCGTTTTGTTCGGTCAGTGAGAATGCCGGAGGCTCGCCTCCCTTCCTCCCTCCCCCTTTCATTTCTTTCCCTTCCCCTTCTCTAGGCTTAGCAGTTTAGGCTTAACATCAATTGATATCGCGGTCAAACGCCAAAAAGTATTTTATAAAACTAACATCGCAAATTAATTTCGGTAAATAAAAACTGCTTATGCATTAAAATCGCTGATTTTTATGGATACCTTTATAACAATATAATCTCTTGAGAAATATTTCCCTTCTATTTATTAATTATTAGACTCACCTACGGTTTTTTTTTTCTATCCAAGGTTACTTATTGTGTTTTAAAAATAAATTTACTTGCGAGAGCGTCAGAATTTCAATGCATATTTAATTTTCTGACTATTCAATAAAACTTAATTATTGTATTAGTCAACTATTCCGCGTGTAAAACTATTTTAAATAACTCATATTTCCAAATAAAAATTAAACACTTACAGTTTTAAGTAAATTGCAAAAACATGTAAAGTATACTTTCAATAAAGTAGTTTTCAAACTTATATTTATTTAATACTAACGTTGCCCGTCCTGATTATAAAAAAAAAACTTCGCAAATTATATAATCAAACTCTCTTTATGAATCACTTTATCTACTGAAGAAAATCGTTTCAGTAGTTTTTGAATTTATCGCGAACTGTCAGACAAACAGACGCAGTAGGGGACTTTGTTTTATACTACGGGGTGGTAGGGTTATACAGCCTGACTGGGTCGCAACCAACATGTATATGGTGAAAAAGGCGGGGTGGTAGGGTTACACAGCCCGACTGGGTCGCAACCACCATGTATATGGCGAAAAAGCCCGGCATAGTGACTCGCTTCTGCGCGTCGCGTTTCGGGATCAGCCTGTGCATATCCAGTACCGGGTGACTTTCGTCATTATTGGCCGGCATGACAATGGCGACCGGCGATGAATAATCTGTCTCTCGGTGGTTGCCGATGTTTTTTTTTGGATTGTACTATGCTTACCATCAAGCACAGTGCAGCCATTTTGTCGTGCTTCAATAAAAAAAAATACTATGTAATGAATTGAAAACTCATCCGTTATTAATTAGATGACTTACTATATTTTGCAACGTCCTGGACTGTCACTTCGGGTTCAACGTAAGACGTGTCATCAGTTCCCTCATATACTTCATAGCTCTGTCGTGTCTGTATGTTTGGTGTTGGTAAAGTTACAAACGGTAATGAGGTATTTATTGGAAATCCACTGTCCTTTTTTGCAATATTATAATGTCGGTATACGTCATTTAATGCCGTCACCCTTGAATAAACCAACAATCTGAATACATCTATCAACAATATATTAAAAATTATTAACATTTTTTTATTTATTGTACATCATTTCATAAAGTAGAAACAAACCACAGTTCGCGCCAAATTTTTGGACCACTCCAAATATTGCTGCGCAGAACACACATTTATGTAAAAATATATATTGTATTATATGTATACATCCAGACAATTTAAAGATAAATAAATGGTAATTTTATATTTATATAATAATACTTTTACTTTGATTTGTGTTAAACTCTTAATGATATTACTCGCAAGCCTGACCTCAGGGCTATACTGAAAGCCACAAAAGAGATTGACGAGGACTGTACATTTTAAAACTAAAGAATTCCGTTTTCAAATCTTATAATCAATTTTTAAATAATCTTTGTGTAAGAAGTAAGTTTCGGAAATGCTTAGTGTGTCCTACGTATTTCAATAAACCAAAGTAAAGATTCTTTGTAAAAAAAAGCGTAATTGTAATACTAGAATTAAGATGTGAAAGTTGCATACATTCAATAAAATAATCTTCAGGAGTTGTGGAAAAATATCAAAACTTCTTACTTAGCCAACCACTCCTTATAATTTGCTGAACCAACATCTCGCAGAACATTACTCTTCGTATCTAGAGATTTTATCGAAGATGAAGTGTCATTCTTCATAATATTCATCGAGAATGGTTTACCAACCCTATTTTGCAGCATACTCTTACTCATTTCTTCTAAAACCTGTTCGGCTAAATAATTCCGACAATGATATTCATTCATCATTTTTCTAAAAAAAATAAAGCGACATTCCTATTAGCATTATACAAACATACCTCATTATTCTGAATCTATAGTATAAAATAAAACATACTATAACAATCCATAATACTAATATCACTCAAAAGAGAAGATACAACGCGTAAAAAATTTCTTACGTCAATATTTTAAGCATAGTATCATCTTGTTCCCGTTACAAAATAACAAACACCCTACCTGTGAAAATCTAGAGTCGTTAGAGCAGCGTTTATAGATCCATTTGTAAAGTAGAATGTATTTCTTAATGTATTATTATTAAAAGTTTGTCCTTCCTCGTCTTGTAAAAAGTATGTTGGCATTAAATCCATTCGTAATATATCATTCACATTCAATTCACTCTCGGGCCTTTGATATTGAGCACAAATTTTAACTATTATCAACAACACAAATAAAGAGGAGATTTTTACAGTATTCATTGTTGTCAGCAATAAATGTAACTACGATTTAGTTCGTAAGTTGAATACTGTGATGCTGTTTGAAGAATGCAGGTTCGAAAGATTACATGGTTTATAAAGCGGAAAATGTTCGCACATTGAGGCTATGATCGTTATCGTATACTAACTGTTACCCGCGGCTTCGCACGTGTTTTTTGAATATAAATATAAAATTGTTGTTAGATACGTAAATAGCAATATTACTCTTTCAAAAATATTTGTGAGTATGACACGCACATCATCTACAGTAACAGGTAACATGTACATTATATATGTGAATACTCATAGTGTATCGAATGGGATGGGATTTATCATAAGCCACATAGCTGGAACTTTAAACTACTATCTATTTATCACCATCAGTGCTCACTTACACTATATAAGAAAGTAATGAAAATATTAAGCTATACATTATCGAACAATACGTGTTAAATCTTTTATTATATAGATATAATATGTCCATATTGTTGATATAATCAAGTTATTAATATACCTTGCTATAATTTAAATCACATACAAACATATGACTTTCAATTATATTTATTCTTGGAGTCCAGTACAATGTACGTCACACGCGCATGTTTACAGTGAACAACATATTTTTGGTCAATTTCACACATACGAATGAACGGATAACAGTTCATCACAACGTAGTGTCAACAAAGTCATGTTCCACGTCTGTCTATGTGTCTGTTTGCGATAAGATCAAAAACGCATCTTAATGCCGTTTTTACCAATATATAAAATGATTCTTGGGCAAGGTTTAGGTATAGTTTGTCTTATTATCAGGGCGGGTATCGTCTACTGAATCCGCTAGCTTAAAATAAAACAGCTAATTAGTTAGCCCGTAAAATTTCCGTTCAAATATTACTTGCAGTGCGTTGAAGCTGTTAAGACCTTGCTAGCTAAATAGCGTAGTCATTTCTAAGAAAAAAAACCGTTCAAATAGGTCCAGCCGTTTCGGAGATTACCTGGAACAAATAGACAAACAGGCATATCGAGAGAATTGAAAAAAAAAGTTTATATTTGTAGCACTGTAGATATATGTATTTATCAAAAAGTATTTATTCAGAAACCAAAAATTGGGAACAAAACTAACGTAGAATATAATAATAGTTTTTGGCGGGATATCAGTCTGTCATATGGGGGATTTTATATTTTATTCATAATCTTGTGTTATTTGACTCTATATTGTCTTAAATTGGTGACGTTTTATGTAATATAGTTCGTTTATTGTGCATAAGTGAAATGAATGAAAAATAATACCACGGAGTATGAATTTTGTGGTCTTGAAAATTAAGAAGATAAAAATTTATGAAATATTATATAGAGGATTTGGCGCTTATACCTTTACATTAACTTGGACATAAAAGAAAACTACTTATATTGACAACTTCAGAATTGGCAGTATGGATTAATTCCTTCGCCTGTCTTATTGGATGAATATTATTAATACAAAAATTTTTGGATAACAACACAAAATAAACTTTGGAAATGTTTGCGATATAAACGTACCACGTATAATAAAAACTTGGAAACGAAACTAACGTAGAATAAACTTTTTTAATAGGAACACAAAATAAACTCTTAAAATATTTGCGAGAGAATGTTATTATGTTACCATGGCAACGCATATAAATAATACTGACGATAATACGCAGCGGAAGCTCTCAAAATTGCCCGATTTTGAGACATTCTTCATTAGTGCCCTGCTCCTATTGGTTTTAACGTGATGATATGTAGCCTATAGCCATCCTCGATAAATGAGCTATCTAACACTGAAAGACATTTTAAAATCGGACAGGTAGTTCTTGAGATTATCGCGTTCAACCAAACAAACAAACTCTTCAGCTTTATATATTAGTATAGATTAGTATATTAGTGTAGATTAAAACAACTGTTTTGAAGTTATACCAGATAGTAAATAAACTGCGACAAGTAGTTAACACAAATATATGACCATATCATGTATGTATAGCAGTTATACTATAGTATATCTATAGTTATAATACAAGAATAACAAAAGTACATGTATTCTTAGCTTTATTTCTTTTTTATAAATATTGTAAACATAGGGAGCGGTAAGTATGACGAAAACAGATTTACACAGATTTTGACTCGTCAATAGCATGGAAAAAATAACTATTTGTCGTAAACAATTACTAAACCGATTTTTTTGGCAGGATTTTAGCCTGTCACATAGTGGATTTTATATTTTATTCATAATCTTGTGTTATTTAACCCTATATTTTGTCGATTTGATGTTGTTTTTTGTAACTCAGTTAGTTTATTGTGCATAAATGAAGTGCATGGAAAATAATACCACGGAGCATGAAATTCAGAGATGGCATAAAAATTCCCTGGAAGGTCAAACAAAGGAGCCACCATCTTGTTAGAACATTGAAATAATCACATGATGTTTGTAATATTATTAAATACACAATACCAGTAACAATCTTAAAGATTGTTTGCCAAAGATAAAGATAAAAAAACTACTAAACGAAACGTAGAAAACGATACGAACCTCTCTTGTCTTCGCCTATTTAGATATAGATTTTAACCAAATATTTTAATTTAAAAAAACGCCTACATCCATTTTACCAAAATAATTATTTCATATGTATTAAACTTAATAATACCTAAACTCGTTACTATAACATAAACTCTAATAATCCAAACAATTATTTGACAAATTGATCCTCTCTTGAGATTATAAAAGAAATCTCATTATAACCCTTGGAGTTCTTTAATGCCCCTTTGCCAGTGGTAAATGGAACTTTTGTTGTATTCTATTATAGATGTTTCGATGTCATTTCAACGACGTTTGATGTGGGAACACACCATATTTCCCTAATACTTCTTAATGTAATAGAAAACATTACTTTGTTTTAGGGTTAATTGTAATATAACATAGTATATATTACATATATATTGTAACATATTAGATCAGCTAATTCAATTAGCACGTAACAGTTTAATACCATTTTCACTTCTCTCTTTGTTGGGCTATTTTATATATTTTTGGTTTTTGTTATTGATAAGTTTTAGTGTAAAAAAAATGGAAACAGTTTTTTTCGCTGTTAATAGTTAAAAGGTGTCCTATACGTCCGACTTCTACCTTCACACTCCTTATATCTGAAATGTACAATTCTTCACAAGCCTCAATACTGTTTGTACTAATTAAGAAAAAAAAAACATTATTAATATTCATATGTTAATACGTAAGGAAGAAACGAATTTCGACCGTTAGTAAAACCCGATTAGGCCTCCACGGCAGCGGCTCAAGCCTAGGTTCGATCCCTCAGTAGGGAGCCCTTGAGTGCGTTGCTTGCGCGATACGGTGACACACAAATATACATCACTGCTACAACACTACACGATCACCCCCACACACGTGCACGCCTACACGCTTACACATGAAAGTGGAAGGGTTTACTTTTTTCCCTTATCGAACTGAAAAACTCTCAATTTTCCGATAATAAATATATGGAGGAGTTGTTGAGGCGTGTATGCTTGGTACGCATATACGTTTCAACAACTCATACATATATGAATAGTTAGCTAGGTTAGCTAAGATAGGTCGCGATTTTGCATGCAACGGGCAACAGCCAAGCCGAGGTGTGCCGTGCACCCTTGAGCTGGTTGCCAAAATAAAATCGGCTGAGTGCCTTAAGCGCTCGCCTTAGTAGTCCGGTGAAGATGTTAAGACCTTGCTGGGACCTTGCTGGAACGTTGAAAAAAAAAGACCGTTAGTAAACATAAGTGGAGGCCATTTATAAACATCCGCGTCTAGCTACAAAA
Source organism: Antheraea mylitta (assembly GCA_014332785.1). Classification (NCBI taxonomy): domain Eukaryota; kingdom Metazoa; phylum Arthropoda; class Insecta; order Lepidoptera; family Saturniidae; genus Antheraea; species Antheraea mylitta. The sequence continues at coordinate 2,892,390 of JACEII010000010.1, forward strand.
TAAATTATGAAAATGCCACAAAAATATTAAGAGAAGGACCCAGCTCAGTGTTATTGTTATTGCAAAGATTGATTTTGATAATATATAATTATTACATTCATAATTTTATTTTAGTGACTTTAGCGGCATACTTTGATTACAGGTTAAAATGTTGATGTTGTAAAAACATAATCGTCTTGTTTTATTGTAACTTTAACTACATTAAATTGTAATAAAATTATGAAACAAAATTAAACAAGCAATATATTTGATTCATAGCTTATGCGATGTCGCGTTAAATGTTACTTAGACACAAACTGGGTGCCAGCCGTTACGCTACGAACTGGTCTAGCTCGTAACCGTGTTGCAGTAAACAATTAAAAATATTAATTATTTTGACTTCATGAAATTCAACTCGCAAATCTTTTAATAAATTGTTATCCAGTAAAAACTTTTTTTTTATTTTCAAATATGCATTTAAAAAGCTAATTAAATGAAAGATACATTCATGTTTTTTTTTATTATAACTTTTAAATATTGATTAATGGGATTTGTAGTAACACGAACGTACCCGTTACTAAAAAAATTAAACCTTTCAGTTTCTTAACCAAAGTTTATACTGTAAAAATATTTTCTATATGAATAAAGGCAGGGCTTATTCGTGGGGGCATACAGTGCCATTAAAGGAAATTTCCAAGATTTGGAAAAAATTGCATAAAAACTGATAAAAATGAAAGAGTTTGTAAAGAATTAAAAAAAAAAAACAATCTTGATAACCGTTAGAAAAAAATGTTTTTTTAAAGTTATCGTAATACAAAATGTAATTAATCTATCTTTGCTGAACAGTAACCGCGTCGCACAGTGGTTTATTTCTGTAGCTCTACTACAGAGGTGTAGGGCACTAAAAACACTAAACTCGTAGTTTTACAAAAAAATTAAATGCTACTCTATTTCTCTAATGAAAAGATATAGAAACACATAAATGCGCTTTTTAGATTGGAGTTACAGTTTAAGACAATGTATAGGAAGCAACTTGAAACTAAAAATATCTCGTGATTTTCATCGGTTTTCGTTCTGAACATTTTACAAGAGTATCTTACCATTATATGCCACAAGTACCCAAAAAACCAAATGTATTTTTGCACTTTTAAGGTACGAAGAATTTTTAATTAACAACTTTCGACAATTAACGTGCCCCCAAAAAGGAAATGACAAAAAAGGCCTGTATAAAGGAAATAATATATATTGGTATAACATTATAAATATTACTAAAATCTGATATACCAACATTTTTTACCTGTACGTTTCACGCGGTAAGAGCCTATAGTAAATAGTCAAATTAATTCGAATAAAAATTCAAAATTAAAGTTTCCCTTAAATAAAGACTTTCTTCACTTTAAGACTAGGATTAATATTCTTAAAAAATGACCTAAATCAACATAAGTATTTTGAATTAATATGACATGAAGCATAAATTACTAATACTAGCGGAAGCGCCTATCTTTTCTTGCCAGACTAATAGATAAAGATTCCAGACTGATTAGACGCAGCTTATTTTTAAATATATGGAACTTTTCGTCCTGAGTGTCTCATGTAAATGAAACGCTTGCGCACTCGCCACCTCTGTGCTCGCCACTCACGGAGTTAGTTCTGTAACAAATGTATAGACCAGGTGAGAAATGTGACTAAAAAATAAAAGCTCCTTTACTTAAGTTTGTGTGGCTGATTTCTATACATGTTTTTTAAACTAACACTCTAAAGTAGGATCCACTATCGCCAGACATTTTCTGCTGACCACAACTTCTGTCAGACGCTTTAAAACGCAAAAGAAAATTAATGAATTTCACTTTAATTGAAATGCATGGTTTTTAAAATTTGTTATTCAGTTAACTATTACAAAATTATAGAGAGAGCCCCTGAGTTTGGTCGCTGTAGTCGAAATCGGATAAGAAGATTATTATTATTAAAAATATATATTTCGTCAACCAGACGAAGAAATCTAGAAGAAAAAATACTCCTCTGTGTAGTGGATAAACTTACAGCCTTAAATAATTCAATTTTATCTTCATTACAAATATCGTTTTTAAATGAAGGTACTTACAAAGTTATTAAATCAAAGGCAGTGAAAATATTTTACTGTAAAACGCATAATAAATAATGCTCTCGCGATCACACTAACAGCTGACTATTTTCCACGTCTGAAATCTTAATTTTCTGTAATAAAGAAATATCCTTACATGCCTATTTAAAGCCCATAACAAATAAATATGACGATATGTGCATATTTTTTAATAAGATAGTGACATTTGAATTAAATTACACGATTAGACCGAATAAAAAATAAAGTCGAATATAAATGTACCTCTCTACTTTGACTCGGTGTTGGGCTGTCGTTATAAAATATAATCTATATTTTCGTTCGTTGCAACAAAGACTGTATCGAGTAACGATAATGATGACAATTATTATTGCATTTTTAGTTACACCCTATGTAGAAATGTTAATTTTATTTCGCTTCCCGTAAAGGTTGGTATAATTTATAACGACCTAATAAAAGCACTGTTCATAATAAAAGCAAATTATCACATTATATTGTTAAATCTTCTGATTGACTGTCCACAAATACGCAGATTAAATTACAATTATATTAGACCCATCAGAATATCTCACTTGTTTTCATTTTTATCTAAAATAGATATTTTAATATTTGGTTTCTAAAACATTATAACTATAGCAAATTTATCGTCTTGGGAAATTGTAACGAATAAAAATATTTCTAAAATTATTATTCTAATAAAATTGCTATATATTCTATTATCTTTCAGCATATAGCATGGACATAATATACTAAACTTTTTTAGTTTTAGTTATTAGTATAATAAGTCTATGGTATATAGTATTATCTATGTTATTAAACACCAATAGACCGCAGATGTATAGGCTGTAATATATAGAGTACATTAGGGATGTCATTCGTTACAATAAGTATCAATTTTTAAATCAATCCACAATGTGATATGTGGAATTGTTTCACGAAAAATTAAGGTCTAGAAAATGGATTATTCAAAAATCGGTCTCTTAATTTTTTGAGGTATTCATTTCTTTAGGCACGTTGAGCGGTATTCTTGTGAAAACAGTAGATACATTTATAACTTTTATATATATACATCTCATTTGAATTCTTAAATTTATTCTGCCGTGCAATATATATACATATAATTATTTTAATATTTTATGTTTTCACTTCTGTTGGCAGAGCTTATGAGTCTCGGCTTTTTTTTACTTATTTATACATTATTGTGTGGTTTGATTTTTATCTAAATTAGCAAATTTGGTAGTGTCGGAGATAGATTCACTGAATGAGTTCGATGTTCAATATCGATTAATAGTCAAATCGCATCCCTAGAGTATATTATAATTGCAAAGTTGTAGTGCCTATGGTTTTTTATGTTTGATGTGGTCAATAAATCTGGAATTATGTTCTTATACACCTAATTTCTAACATCATATCGACTGGTCTAAGATTACAAAGTGCTCAAATGGGTACCAATGGTAATGGTCGCCGTGGAGGCGCAAAGATACCTGACGTCCGCCGCCCTATGGAAGAAGGAGATTGTGTGAACGACATGGAGAGCCCTGAACTTGACTTTGTTTACGATGATTGCGATACCCTAGCGAACGAAATAGCTGAACTATACAGTTACACTGAACATCCTGAATACCAGCTGAATGTAAAAGCTTTTGAGGATATAATGGAAGAATTCAATTTTCCTCCTAGTTGGCAAAGGCTTTCAAATAAACAGCAAAGGACTGTCATAATGAAGCTATTAGAACATTTAGATGTCGCAATAACTGAGATCCGTATGAAGGCTACTAGGTGTATCCTATATTTAGCACAAGGCTGTTGGGCAGAAATGCAATCTGACACCGAACAAGCACATTGGGCGCGTATTAATATAATGGTTCTTTATGAAATGGGTACATTTTCTGCTTTTGTTGAGTTATTGAATCTTGAAATAGTAAGGAGTAATTCGGCTATAGCTTCAAGAAAGCTTGCCGAAACACTAGCTGACTCAACAAATCTACGAGTAATATTATCAGTTTTATATCTAATAACAGAATACATGAGAGCTGAAAAAGAGAACCCTGATTCAGAGTATGCACACTTAGTAAGAAACTTTAAGGAGGAACTTGGATGTCCGTTTGGTGATGAATTATTGCCGGTAAAACTTCTAAGTATGGTGACACATTTATGTGCCGGTACAGCTCCACATTTTCCAATGAAGAAAGTTTTGCTACTATTGTGGAAAGTGCTACTTGTTTATTTAGGTGGTTCTAAAGAATTAAAAGAGAAAAAAATGAAACTTAGAGAAAAATATGGCTTACCTCCATTAACAGAAGATACTTTAGAAATCATTAAAGGTATGCGAGCTAGTTCGCCACCACCCAGTGCAGCAGATATGCTAGAAAACCAAAATCCTGGTCAGAGAAAAATAAAAGAAAATGAAAGAGCTCTCCGAAGACAAACATTTATGAAACAAACATCATTAGATGAGTCAGATGAACAAATATTTGTCGATAAAGAGGATACAGGCAACGGTTCCGAGGATTACTCAATGGAGTTCCAATCTATGCCTAGTGACGGTTTACAGTCAGATAACAATCAAAATTGCCCATATTACATGTACTTCAAGCAGTTTGATAGTCCTCCGCCACCACCTCCTCTTCCTCGTAACTTACCGTGGCAATCTAAAGTCAGACAGAAAGATGTTGATATGTTTTTGGATAATGTAAGGATAAAGTTTGTAGGATATTCTCTCCCTGGGGATCGTCAAACTATTGCAGGATTACCTCAGCCGATTCATGAAAGCATAGATATATTGAAAAAACATATGTATACAAGTTTGTCTGAAATTCAAATAGAGAGAGAGATGGAAATATTAAGAAGTCCTTTGACTAAGAGTGAAAAGGATGTTGAAGAAACAGAAGCAGAAATTCTATACAGAGGTATGGAACCTAACTTACCTCAGTATATGATAGCTTTGCTTAAAATTCTCTTAGCTGCGGCACCAACATCAACTGCCAAGACTTACTCCATTAATATTATGGCTGATTTATTACCTGAAGAGATGCCTATGACAGTACTACAATCACTCAAGCTTGGTATTGATGTTAATAGACACAAAGAGATAATTGTAAAAGCTGTTACTGCGATATTATTGCTTCTATTAAAACATTTCAAGTTAAATCATGTTTATCAATTTGAATTTATGTCACAACATTTAGTTTATGCCAACTGTATGCCACTCGTATTAAAATTCTTTAACCAGAATATTCTATCATATATTGGAGCAAAGAACACGAAACCAATTTTTGACTTTCCTGCCTGTGTTATTGGAGAACAACCAGAACTGACAAAGGAATGCTTAGACATTGGAGACTCCTCAGTACCATACTCTTGGAGAAATGTATTTTCCTGTATAAATCTATTAAGAATTTTAAATAAACTAACAAAATGGAAGAATGCAAGGATAATGATGCTTGTGGTATTTAAAAGTGCTCCCATACTGAAACGGACACTTAAAGTAAGACATGCTCTCATGCAATTTTATGTGCTAAAACTACTTAAAATGCAAACCAAGTATTTGGGACGCCAGTGGAGGAAGACAAACATGAAAACAATTAGTGCAATATATTCTAAAGTACGTCACAGATTGAATGATGATTGGGCCTTTGGTAATGATGTGGATGCCAGACCTTGGGATTTCCAAGATGAAGAGTGCACATTGAAAGTGAGTGTGGACCGTTTTAATAACAGGAGGTATGGAGCTGGTAGTGACCAAGGAATTGACAGTTCTCCACTCGACACTGATATCAACACTGTACTGGAAATGAATGTTGATCTAGATGAGGAATTTAAAGAAAACTATGAAGTATGGCTTGAACAAGAAGTTTATAACAATGAAATTAACTGGGATGTCTTGTTAAGTGCATGAAATTATTGGATTTGATATTTATATGTTATCATGTTTTAGTAGAATCTCTTATAAGCTGTAGTAAAATAATTTAACCATAGTTTAAAACATGAGTCTATATAATATAATTATAAATCTATTGCAATTTGTTTAATGGTTTTAGATTTGGTTAAACCATGACAAGTTTTGAACTATTGACACATTTTTGTTACAAATTACAGTTTGTAAACCTTAGAAATTTGTTTTGTACAAAATTAAGTAGTACTGAAAAACTAATATATACAATCGAACACACATGAAAACAAAGCCATCAATGAAATAAACAAAATAGTTATAAAGTTTTATTTGTTATTATTTGCATACTTAAATTGCATTACTTTTATATTTATGTGTTTTTGTAATTGCATATATATATTATGAGATTAAAATTTTGTAAAATATCTTTCTCTTTACATTATATATGTAACAATACAGAAGTAGAATTGTGTCTGCTATACTATCTATTTAAAGTATCTGTTTATGTAGTTCTTACTAAATAATAATAACCATTAAAATTATTTTTGCTTGGAGTGTAGAATACATTCTGTTAGAAACACCTTTTGATATAGTTGTTAACTCATAAGAAAGTGTATTCTATGAGTAAACTAATTTAAAATATGAAGGACCTTAAAGTTATCATATGCTTTACAAACTATGAAGAATTTTGGTGTAAGTTGTAACTCTACAATAATTGGAATATTAACTGCATTATATGTCATTATCTATGTCTATGAACATAATTTGAGTATTTGACTGTAGAAGCTATATAAAGATATTATGAGTAAACATTACTGTTATTTTGATGCCTATATCATACAGTGCACTCAGATTTATATAATAAGAAAAATTAGTTGATTTCATGTGAATCAATACATAGAGATCACTAAGAATTCTACATCTTTTACTTTTCTACTAATGTACACCCAGAACAGTATTAATAAAACTGATTTGTATTTGGTGAATATTTAATATCCAAAAGTTAAGCAATATAAGCAACCTCACCAACATCCAGATCTAATATTTCATATTTCTATACTATATGTATATATAATGACGTTAATAACAATTTTATGTTCAGCTCGCCTTGGTAGTCCGGTGAAGCTGTAAAGGCTTTGCAAGGCCAATAGCATAGTCAGTGGCAAAAAAAAATTATGTTAAAGTATAATTTTCATTCAAATTATTTTATTAAGATAATATATATTCATATGGTGCTCCACACATGTATGCCGTAACATATTATAGTTGTACCTATACTGTTTGTTTGTGGAATGGAGACGTTCTTGTTAGTTTGGGGATTGGCTGTATTGGCCGCAATAATTTACTAATGTAGCTAATAGATTTATTTTCTTCATGTGACATTGTTTTGGTTCTAATAATTCAATATATTAAAACAAATATTGCTTTATTTTTATTCTTCACATTCACGAATCGTATACTAATTGAGTTGACATTTTGTATAGTCATTAGACACCTATATCTGACGAAGCAGCGTGCCTACTGGCGAGCACCTCTCCTTGGGAACTGGTGACGCATGTACATGCAGCTATGTATAGTTTGTGCACACAGAAAGTAGTTCGACGTAAAATCATCCCAATACAAGGAGAAAGAGGCCTACAAAGTTCACCTATGGAGGAAGTTGGTGCTAATCAAAGAGTATAGTAAGTATTATAGGAAGTGCTAATAAAGTGGAAGAAGAGGTTGGCGACGCCTGGAGCCAGCCTGTTTCATAGAGGCGCTTCGCCCATTCTAACGGAATGACTGGAACGACCTTATTGATTCATAAAATATTAGTGCTTCCATATATGATGGAGATTCTCTTTCGTTTTATTTTTATGCTAAACTCATGCTAACAACAAAAGAATTGTTTTATATTATTTTGATTCTTAGACACTGGTATCTAGTAAATCGCGAAGTTATTTGTGATACAGTGATTATGAAATTATTTTAAGGAATTACTTCATACCCGTTATTTCTAACAAGAAAATATATATTCATGTGAACAAAAGTACCCAATTTAAAGTATTGATATTGAAAAAAAAGTAGTCGATACCAAAAAGTAAAGACACATTTCGTTTCTGTCTATAAGTAGTACGTCTAATAGTCTGTGTCTATAAGTTTACGTTCTCTGTGATTAGCCTAGTTTACGGACTCATTTATGCACTAGGAGTAATATTATTCTGTGCATTTATGGTTTATGGTTTTTTATCAGTAGGGACAACTGGGGATATAATTTAATTATTCATGGAATATCTGTTTGTATCGTAAAATAAATGACTAATACAGGGCTATAGTCTTTTTTGGCTGATTCTGCTTATCTTTGATTAGAAATAGTAACCAACGCTGAAATGTGACATCTGTGTACAGGCAGCAAATCGAGCAGGTAGTTAGATACATTGAAAGTGCAATACACAGCAATCTCCAAGTTGAAATATAAAGGTAAGCATTTTAGTAACCAGATTCGATACTTGATTGATCCGATTATATTTCCTATAGGTTGAAATATCATATTTTGGTATTATAAAATTGCAGGAAGAAATATGGCCGATTTAGCTGCGTTACTGCAAACAGAAATCCCCGAGGGTCGGAATCATCTAACAGACAGTCACACAAATTTAGAACGTGTGGCTGATTATTGTGAAGCCAATTACTTTCAGTCAGATAATAAAAGGCTTGCACTCGAAAGTACTAAGAACTATACAACACAGTCATTGGCAAGTGTAGCATACCAGATAAACACACTGGCATACAATTTTCTACAGTTGCTCGAATTGCAGACTATGCAACTAGCAGAAATGGAGGGTCAGATGAACCACATAGCGCAAACTGTCGCTATACACAAGGAGAAGGTGGCGCGTCGTGAAATTGGTGTCTTGACAGCGAACAAAGTAACTAGTAGACAGTACAAAATAATTGCTCCTGCAAATCCTGAGAAGCCAATAAAGTATGTGAGGAAAAGTATTGATTATACAGGTAATTTAAAACTTATTTATCTCTACTAATATTATAAAAGGGTAAATATTGTCAGTTTGTGAGGTTGTAGGGGGTAATATCTGTAATCACTAAACCGATTTTTAAAATGCTTTTACCAATATAAAGCCACATTATTTGTGAGTGTCGTAGGCTATATATTAACCCAAAAAATAAAAAAGCCTTTTTGTGGTAGTCAGATTTGCAAAGTTGGAGAAAAAACAGTTGAACTAAAACTTATGGACACTGTCTTAAAGATGGGAGATATATGATTGAGTTCTAGAGAATAGTTGTAGAGCTTGATAATGCATACAAAATAGTCAGCATATGTCTAACCTTTATATTTAAGACACAAAAAGTGGTTAAATGAAAAAAAACTTAGAGTGTAAAGAGGTAAAATATAGGTGCTTTATAAATTATAAAAACAATATGTTTTTTTTTTTTCCTTTTTATTTTAGTCTGCAGACTCTTGGTCCGCACCTTTTTTTGCTTAGATGTAGTTTTTTTTTTACGTAAAAATCGTATCCGTGAGCATATATATGTGTATATATATATTATTATTATTAGTAATTTATTAAATATTCACTGTTTAATTATTAACTTTTTTTTTTTTTTTTAATGGTTTAATGATGTTATTGTTTTTATAGCGCTTGCATTTCCATTCTTTATAGCCATTTTTTAGGTTGTAATCCACTAAAAAAGGGAGTCAAATTCGCTACTGCAGTGGTGGCGAGTAGAATTCGCTACGTCAAATCGCTGAATCAATTTTAAATCAACATGCAACAGCTTAATTATTGATTAATCAGAAGAAGGGGTCGATGTAAACGAGCGAATCCACCCGCAGTCGTCACGTACATGCTCATTGTGCCATTTCCTGAGTAGCTACGGACTCCCCTATAAAACAATATATGTATATCTATATGTCAACAAGAGAAAAACTAATTGGCTATATATATTATTCATGTTAAAGCTTATGAATGTTAGTCATTTAACATTTTATCAATTATGTCTAAATGACCTACTGGAAGAGGCCTTTGGGTCTGCAGTTGGTCTTTTACAGGCTTATAATGACCATATGTGCAGCAATTGGGTTTATGAGAATAATTAATTTTAACATAATTTAAAACATTCTAGAATATACAATAATAATTTCCATAAGTAACTACCACAATGCTGGGTTTTCATTTCAGTAATTCGTTATTACACCTTAATGTAAAACAATTGAATCTCTTAAATATAAATTCTGATTGTTATCTTTCTGTATTTTATATTGCATCCTTAAAATACTAAATTGGGATTGATAATGATTATTACTGTACATTACAATTCATAGATGGTAGAGCCATGCTGAACCTATAACTGATTTCAGCATGAATGGGTCGGTAAGCCCGGTGTACTACCATCTGACCCACAGAAACACCGATGTGAAGTAACAGTTCTTGAATTGTTTTGTTTCGTTCGGTCAATGAGAGTGTTAGAGCCCCACCTCCCCCTTCCCCACCAACACAGGCAAGCAACGCATTTGCAACTCCCCTGGTGTTGCTAGTGTCTATGGACGGTGGTGATCACTTAATATCAGGTGACTCGCCTGTTCGTTTGCCACCTATGGTATATACAAAAAAACCTAAGTCCAACCACAGTTTCTAAAAAGAAGATATAGCTTTATATTTATGTCATGATAGTGATGGACGATATTGGTCATGGTGCACGATGGAATAGTGGTGTCAGCGGAACCCCACGAGGTCGTCGTTCAGGTTCAGCACCCGGGCCAGCACCACTTCCGGCTCCCACAACAAAACCTCCGACACCTCCTGCAGCTGTCAGGGCTGCTGCTGCCGCTAACACTGGAACACTTGGTCGTGGGACATTGGGTATAATATTCAGTTGACATTTTTTGTTTGAAATCATATTCATTATTTGCTCTCAAGGACTTCCTATATCTAATACAAGTTTTTATTGTTTCAGTTGAGTTAGTAAATTTAATTACATTTTTTAACTCGGTTTCCTTCCTTTATGACACTATCTGGCACAGACAGCGCACACTCTGTATCTACATGACATTGGCGGAATTGTGTGTTGTTTACACACGGCGCCATAAATTAAAGAAGAAGAAGAAGAAATTTATTGAAGTGTGCAGTCGAAAGATATCTGTTCAGTTGTAAACTGCTATTCAATATCACTGTGTGCCTACTTAGTTAACAATTGATGAATCAATTAACAGATTAAATAAATATTAAAATCCAGATTCTACATCTTACATTGATAAAAATTACTAATCTTGTGCAAAATTACCTCTATATAATGATAGTTTTGTGTTAGCCTGGATTAGTCCCGTGAAGCTAGCCCATTAGGCAAAGAGTCCTAGCCAGTTTGTAAAAAAAATTGTTAAGACGCAGCAATTGAAACCAAATTAATCTTCTGTAAGGAAAGATTTTATTAGTCTGACTATAACAAAATAAATGACAATGATTTGATTGGAATGTTGATTCCAAATTAATTTTTTTTTTTTTTTTTTTTTTTTATTTGGTCTTTGGCCTCTGTGGAAAAATCAACAATTCTGCCAGTGTCATGTACGTTTTGAACTATAATAGTAATTAACTGCTAATTAATAATAATTTAACAAAAGAAGATAAGAAGTTGATTTTAACCACCACCATTTATGTGCAACATGTAACAAAAAGACAATACACCCTTGAGGTTAGTAAATTTCTAAACATCTAGGTTAGTAAGTATATACCTTATATATTTACAATATATCTCTAATACAGGAAACTATGGTACAATGTTTAATTATAGCTTAATCCTATACACGCTAATATATTTGCACAAAAGGGAAATAAAAGGGGTAAAGGAGAGGGAGAGAAGAAATTGCATATGGGTGGGACGGGATATCTCCTGGGGGAGTATGTCATAAAGTGACACACTCCGCTTTGGGCAATTAAAAAAAATATGGTCCAAGTTTCTTTCGTCCAAACCACATTCACATAGCGAGTGATCCCGGACTCTAATTTTTGCCAGATGGACAGGCGTGCAGGCATGGTTTAAACGAATACGACAGATGACCGATATCGTACTCTTGTCTACGTTCCGAAATAAGGAAAACCAGGGTTTACTAGGTATGGTAGGTTGAATATACCCATAAAATTTTGCCTTAACCTTGTATGATGTCTTCCACTGAACATTCCAAGCTTTAAACAACTGGTGTTTCATGTTTGTGCATAGATCCCCTGGAATGATCTTAAAATGATCTAGGGAACCTATGTTGCCAGCTTGTTTAGCACAGGAGTCTGCGGTTTCATTGCCTGGAATGCCCGAGTGACCCGGAATCCAAGCCAAGACGATTTCTAAGTTTTGCTGTTTACAAATATACAGGGATTCTTTGATTTTCCAAATTATTGGGGATCTGTATTTGGATTTGAAAGGATTAGTCAGTATGGCTTGCAAGCAACTTTTTGAGTCAGTGAAAATGATAGACTTTTTGATACTATGGGAAATTACAAAATTTATAGATTCTAAGATTGCGATGGACTCACCAGTAAACACTGTTGCAACTGAAGGGCACTTGAAACTAAGAATGATTTTAAAAAAGGGTATCCACACGGCTGCTCCCACATTTTTATCTTGGGCCAGTTTGGATGCATCAGAGTAGATAGCTAGCCAGTCCGAAAATTGTGAAGCAAGCTTGTCTTTTAAAATTCTGTTAGCATTTACTAGGTCATTTTGAATGCCCAGATCTAGGATTATATTAGGTTGATACAGCAAAGCTTCATAAGGAAGCGAGAAAATAATCTTACATGGAAACTGCAGGATGGGAATAGTTAGCCGGGAAATTTTGATGTAACTGCGTAGAAGACAAGGCAAATCGAATAAGGAGTTGTAACCCTCGTTTTCAACTATGCACGCTAGATGTCTTAGCTTCTGTAGAAGAGGGTGTTCGGAGTTTTGGAAGAGTTTACATAGGAACTTGTCCGAAAGGAATTGCCTGCGTAGGTATAAAGGGGGGTCCACACATTCCACTTGCATCGCGTCGATGGGTGAGGATTTCATGGCCCCTAAGATAATGCGAAGACATTTTGATTGTATTTTTGAGAGTTTCTCAGAAACTCCTTTATTAGTGGGATCTAAAATAAATGCTCCGTAATCTAGATGGCTACGTATGATAGCATTGTAAAGCATTTTTTGGGCAAAAGGGTGAGCTCCCCACCACGCTCCAGATAACGACCGCATGATATTGATGTTCTTCTCACATTTGCCAGAGATATAATCCCCATGCGGAGACCCAGTCATTTTAGCATCTAGCCAAATACCTAGAAATTTAATCTTCGTTGCCTGGGGAATTTCTTCTTCACCCACTCTGATATGAACTACAGGGATATTTCTCCGTTTGGAGAACACGACCGCTGCACACTTGGGGACTGACAAAGAGAGACCATGATCCAGTAACCATGGCGAAAGGTACTGAAGGACAGAGTTTAATCTGGATGCAGCATTACTCGGTTCCGATACTGTAGTGTAAAGAACGAGGTCGTCGGCGTATTGTAATATGGAACAGAACGGGTTCACAACTTGGTCTATGTCATGGGTGTAAAGACTATACAGCAGCGGACTGAGTACAGAGCCTTGGGGTAAACCCTTCCACACAGTGCGAGGAGAAGAGAAGAACCCTTGATATTTTATGATGACCTTTCTCTCCATCAGGATGTTGCATATAAAGAAAGCTAGCTTAACCGGGATCCTCAGCTGAATTAGCTTATTCCTGAGGACGGGAAGCATAACGTTGTCATATGCAGACGCGATGTCTAGGAAAACTCCCACCAAATACTCTTTCTTCCTAAATGCGACATGCACGTCAGTCGTGAAGATCCCAAGACTATCAAGTGTGCTGCTGTCTCGTCTAAATGCGAATTGAGATTTGGATATTAAATTGTTGTTCTCCGCGAACCATTCCAAACGGAGTTTAATCATGCGCTCCACTATTTTAACCAAGGCTGATGAGAGGGCGATAGGCCTACGACTTTTAGGGTCGGTTGGATTTTGACCAGGTTTGAGAATAGGGATGATTACATGTGTTTTCCAAGGATCTGGGATTTGTTGGGAGTTGTATATAGTATTAATTAAGCGAAGGAAGTACTGTTTATTTTTACTGGACGATTTTGATATAAACGAATAAGGAATTCCATCTAGCCCGGGCGAAGAATCGGAGAGTCTGTCTAGAGCCATTTCTAATTCAATAAGCGAGAAGGAGTCATCCATGCTCGTTGGACTAGTACATTGAACTGAGTATACTGGGAGCATATCTGGGGATGGAACAAAATCAGGGGATAGATTATTGATGAAGTCCTCCAACCACGCACGATGGTCGTTATGAGACAGGTTATCATAATTGGCAGCCCCACGAAACCGTTTTATTTTACGCCACACTAAAGCAGAGGGAGTTTTAGGAGACAATGATTCGCAAAATGAGAGCCACCCCAGTCTCTTTTTTAAACGTAAAAGTCTTTTTACTTTTGCAGAAATATGTCGAAAACTCATAAAATTTTCAGAAGTCATCGCAGATTTGTATCTCTTTTCAGCCTCTTTTCTTTGCTTGAGAGCCACTGAGCACTCAGAATCCCACCAAGGTGTAGAAATTTTGCTTTTTGGATGAGTTGACAAAGGAATGTGAATATTTGCACTGCCAGTAAGTGCTTCAATGAATTTTGAATAGGTGAGAAGTATCTCATCGGGGCAAGGATCAGGGAGAGAGTCGATTGCAATGTCGAGATGATTAGAGTATAAACTCCAGTCAGCGCGGGATAATCTATATTTTAATAGGGGAGAATAGCAAAAATTCGGATATACTTTACTGGGGATGGAAAGGATAATAGGGTAGTGATCACTACCGTAAGTGGAGTTCAGAGTAGACCATGAAATGAGGGGTGAGATGGAATTAGAGCAGACCGAGAGATCTACGGCGCTATTGGGATTCTGGTTGGGTAAAACTCTACGAGTAGGAGAGCCATCATTTAAGACACAGAGGTTCGCCTCATCAAAAGATTCTAAAAGACACCAAGCAAAAGAATCATTGTGACTCCCACCCCAGGATAGGTGGTGAGCGTTAAAGTCACCCAATAAAACTATGGGTGATGGTATAGACGATAACACTTGGAGGATGTCTGGAAGTAAGGAGCCGCTAGGTTGAGGGATGTATACTGATATGAATGATATGTCAAGAACTCTGGCAGCCACAATATTGATACCAGGAGAGTGGGTAGGGAGAGGAATTTGGGAAAAAGGGAGTGTGCTCTTTATGAAAAGGGCACAGCCTGCGTACCCATCAGATCTGTCATCTCGGAAGCAAGCGTAACCTGGAACTGCAAAACGGGAACCAGGCACGAACCATGTCTCCGAAATAGACAAAACAGCAGGGTTGAGTTTATCAATCAAATGTATTAATTCATGTTTCTTGGGGCGTAAACTTTGGCTATTCCATTGAAGGATTACGAGTGGATCCATATTGATGAATTATAGAGGATAAGGAGGCAAGTGAAGAGGCAACGTTGGACGGTGAGGAAGGATTGTTCTGGGAAACCAGGTCAATGAGAATCTGAAGAAGGAGCTTGACAAGACTGTCAGATTGTACTGAAGTATCAGCGGGAGAAGGATTTTGTAATGCACAACCATTAGGTAATACAGAAGGCAAGGTAGTTACAATTGCTTGGTGGCTACTTTTATCATACGACTTACCTAGCGGAGGCTTGGGGCGACGGTTCGTAAAGGTGGATTTAACATAGGAATGGGAAGATTGAGTAAGATCGGAGCTAGTTTTGTTGGCGGGAATGAGTTGGGGTTGGGAAGGGGTGGTCGATAGGATGACGTCAGAAAATGATCTAGACACTTGAGGAAACTGTTGGGCAGCTTCCTCGTACGAGATTCCATTTAGAGCCATGGATTTTTTAATGTTGACTTGTCTATCATGTTCCGGGCAGCGCTGATTTGTAGCAAAATGCTGACCCGAGCAGTGCAAACACATAGATTTATCATTTGGAACCTCACATGAAATACCCTCGTGGGGTTGCGCACACTTGTAGCAACGGGGTTTTGATCTGCATTGAGCTTTCACATGACCATAACGACAGCAGGCCATACATTGTATGGTAGGAAATTGATACGTGTCAACAGGTAGAGAAGTGTGAAAGGAAAATATTCTTTCTGGAAGTATTTGACCTCTAAATGTAAGCACAACTGTTTGAGTCGGAACCCAATCTGTCTTACCATCAGTAACGACCTTTCTACTCAGTCGTCTAGCTTTCAGTACCAGACCGCAATGACTAGGTAATACAAGACTCTCAACGAACTCATCCATCGAGAAGTCTACTGGTACATTTCGGACAAGTCCCATTCTGGTAACATTGAAAGATGGTATAGAAGCTATATACTTATGTTCTGTTAGGATAGGGTTACTTAAAAAATTATTGGCGTCCACCACTGACGAAAATTCTACCGATATTTTATTTCTCCCGATACGTTTCACGCCGTCTGGACATATATTTTTTATGCTGTGCTTGAAAAGTAGTTGACCAAATTTAATTGGCCGAATGGTAAGGCCAGCTGCAGGATCTGGTTCAGAGCGTGAAATTTGGATTACGAAAGGACCTTTGTCTGATTCAGCATAAGAATTAATCCCTATGACAATGCTAGGGTGTAAGTAGATCCGTTGAATAGATGCGGAACCCATATCTAGGTCGGTGATTGCTTTTTTACCGGTAGGGGCTTCGCTCTGGGAATTCGAACGGCGCTTACCAGTAATTACTGATGCTGAGGAAGAGGCTGGAATATCCGGGGGAACAGGGGGATCGGGGGGGGGTCACCCTCCATAATGGAGAGTGTATTAAATGAAGGGCGATCAGGAAGAAACACACAAGGACTTACCACCACCACAAAGTTATAAGAACAACACACTTTAAACAAAAATCAACTTTCATTACTTTTTATAAAAAGATTGTTTTTACTAGATTGTATTCTGATGTCAGTCAGTCTTACAACATATTGTAGTTTTCCTGCAGATCACTAAAACATAAATCTGTTCTGTGGCTTTGTTAGTTATTGGTGCAACAGTATTAAAATTAAAGAAAATTAGATTTTGCTGTACAATTTTACAGGTAAAGCGTCTCGTGAATATCGTACTCCACCAGCAGTTGCACCACCTCAAGTGCCATCTCATTATGCGCCTAATTATCCTCGGCGTCCTCCAGGTTACTCCACACTGCCGGTAGTGCAGCCACAGGTTTGTATAGTCATAATTTTGAAAATAATAATGAAAAATACTATTAAATACCTATAAATCACTTTTACATCTTGTACTAGAATATCACCTCTGCTTCTTGATTTGACAGAAAACCCATCTGAGAATGACTATGACTGTATTCACCTTCAACTTGTGGATTATTCAAGACGCTGTGATGCTAATCCTGTTTTTAATTATGTTGTTATACACATGAAACACGCAATAGACAATAATAAAATAAAATAACAAATGCAGTGAAAACTACATTGGACTGGTCAACGATGTGTTAACATGTAGATATGAAGTTTACATTTTTACATCATAATTTTGTGACAATAAGTAGGAAGGTGGTCGAAGACAATAAAAAGAAATCAGACATATAAAACTTAGATAAAACCTTATGAAAAAATAGTACGTGGAGTCCCTCCGCGCGGAAGAAGTGAAACTTCTTAATGTGGAAATGAAAATAGGAACCGGTACAGAATTGTTTTTAGTGAAATCATATTGTTTGTAGCTTGAACGTTTAACGCAATAGTGCTTTCATACCCCGTCCATTGTAGCGGTAAACGTTTAACACAACCTTGTTGGTAGTCGCATTAGAAGTTTCACTTCAACAGTACAAAATAAAATCTTCTGTATAGATTATATTACAAAAGTCTGCCGGGCCGTGTTGCCGTGCCGTTGTCTGCTGTGAAACAGAATCGCGCAAATACGGTTTTTTTTTTTTATTATACTTCTTAGACACTTGACCCTTATTTAAAAATAAAGAAAATGATCACGATATTTTCATCTTATATAAAGTTTTAAGATACTTTTATAAGCATTATAAAACACTCAAATAATTTTGTAAGAAAGTTTTTGCTCTCTATTTTTTTATATAAAATACTATATTGTTAATATGATAAACAACCCAAGCGAAGTCGCGGCTACCAGCTAGTTATAAATAATCAACAGTATAATTATTATATTGCGTCAAATGTATCTAAAGAGGCTTACATATATACATATATTATATCATACTTGTATGTAGTGGGTATATGTAAATAAAGTTTAGTTTGAGAATTGCCATCTTGCTGTTTACTTCACTCAAGTACCTTTTTGAAATGAAAAAGTATATTAAAAGAATAAGTATATTATGATATAATACTTAAATATATATAAGGAGCATAATCTATAGAAATAAATGAAATTGAAGTGTCCATTGTTTGTTCTTTAAAATCTCGGAAACAATTAATTAATTTGGGGTGTAAGGGGTGTCGAATAGTATCATAAGACTTAGACACCCAAGCCAACCTCATCTGCACGTGGTGCACCCTGTTGAATAACCAACGAGGCAATGGCGAAAGAGGGGTGGTAGGGTTTTACAGCCTGACTGGGTTGCAACCACCATGTATATGGCGAAAAGCCCGTAAAAGTGATTCGCTTCTACGGATCGCGTTTCAGGATCAGCCTGTGCATATCCAGCTTTTTGCAGGCCGGCATGATAGTGGCGACCGGCGATGGATATTGTATCAATCGATGGTCGCTACAATTTTTATTGTACTGTGCTTACCATCAGGCATAGTGTAGTCACTTTGCTGTGCTACAATAAAAAAAAATCCAATTTTGCTAACACAACTATCTGCAGATGGGGACTTGTCGACCACTACACATTATTACGCTGTTCCATAGGGACTAAATATTAATGATTAAAATTGACATTGGTAACTAAAAATTGATAGAAGAGCTGTAGGGTCTACGATTAAAATTAAAAAAAAAATACAGCATATATTTAGTTTACATTAAATAGTTACTCGAAACAGCAAACAATAATCTGTAGAAAGAGTAATCATGTTTTTTTATAGGTTGGAATGGTCCATCCTAATCAGCATCAAGCTGCTAACAACTACTCTCAACAGGACTTGCATTCCAGTATGCCACGTAAGTATTTTATATTTATACTAGCTGTTGCCCGCGGCTCCGCACGCGTTTTTTTTTAAATATATTAAATAAATGTAAAATTTTGATCACATATCTAGTGTAAATTACAATAATACTCTTTCAAAAATATTTGTAAGTATCACACGCACATCATCTACTGTAACAGGTAACATGTACTTGTACATTATATATGTGAATACGAATAGTGAATCGAATGGGAAGAGATTTATCATCAGCCACATAACTGGAACTTTAAACTGCTATATATGACCCTTAGTGCCCACTTACACTATATAAGAAAGTAATGAAAATATTAAGCTATACATTTTCGAACAATATGTGTTAAATCTTTTATTATATAGATATAATACGTCCATAGTGTCGATATAATTATCCGGTGAAGCTGTTAAGACCTTGCTAGGTCAATAGCGTAGTCAGTTCGAGAAAAAAAAAAGCCGATATAATTAAGTTATTATCATACTTTGCTATAATTTAAATCACATATTATGACTTTCAATTACAACAGCGATACCCTTGGTGTTACAGTTGTTCATAGGCGACGTTAACCACTTACCATCAGGTGGGCCGTCAGCCTGTTTGCTGCCTTTTGGTATAAAAAAATCTTGGAGTCCAGTACAGCTCGTGCATGTTTACAGTGAACAACATATTTTTGATTAATTTCACATGGACGAAGGCACGGATAACAGCTTATCACTACATAGTGTAAGAAAAAGTCCTGTTCCACGTCTGTCTATATGTCTGTTCGCGATAAGATCAAAAACTACAGAACGCATCTTCATGCCGTTTTCACCAATATATAAAATGATTATTGGGCAAGGTATAGGTATAGTTTGTCTTATTATCAGGGCGGGCAACGTCTGCTGAACCCGCTAGCTTAAAATAAAACAGCTAATTAGTTACTTATTTGTCCGTAAAATATTACTTGTAGTCCGGTGAAGCTATTAAGACCTTGCTAGATCAATAGCGTAGTCATTTCTAAGAAAAAAAAAACCGTTCAAATAGGTCCAGCCGTTTCGGAGATTACCCGTAACAAATAAAAAAAAAACATACATATCCACAGAATTTAAAAAAAATGTTGATATTTGTAGCATCACGGATATTTTTAATATAAAATACACTCACTTTACTTTTATTATACGTAATATATCACAAATCAAAAATTGGGTACAAAACTAACGTAGAATAAAGTTTTTGAGGAGTTTTTGGCGGGATTTTAGTCTGTCATGTAGGGGATTTTATATTTTATTCATATTCTTGTCTTACTTATCTGTATATTGTGTTAAATTGGTAGAGTTTTATGTAATATGGTTCGTTTATTGTGCATAAATGAAATGAAAGACAAATAATACCGCGAAGCATGAATTCTGTTGTCTTGAAAATTAAGAAGATAAAAATTTACGAAATATTACATAGAGGATTTGGCGCTTATACCTTTACATTATCTTGTATATAGAAAAAAAACTACCTATATTAACTACTTCAGAATTGGCAGTATGGATTAATTCCTTTGACTATCTTATTGGATGAATATTATTACTACTAAACTTTTTGAATAGCGACACAAAATAAACTTTAGAAATGTTTGCGATATAAACGTACCACGTATAATTAAAAATTGGAAATAAAAATAACGTAGAATTAACTGTTTTAATAGGAACACAAAATAAACCATGAAAATATTTGCGAGAGATTGTTATCGCGTTAACATGGCAACGCATATAGTACTGACATTAACACGCATCGAAAGCTTCCAAAATAGCCCGATTTTGAGACATTCTTCATTAGTGCTCAGCTCCTATTGGTTTAAACGTTATAATATGTAGCCTATAGCCATCCTCGATAAATGAACTATCTAACACTAAAAGAAACTTTCAAATCAGATCTGTAGTTCTTGAGATTATCGCGTTCAACCAAACAAACAAACTCTTTAGCTTTATATATTAGTATAGATAAGTTGCTGCCATTCCCAGCTTCGACCGAGTCTACTAACGAAGATCACGAGACCGAATCTTCTCTCGTATTATATGCCCTTATATTATATATGTTCTATGCACTCAGTTTTTGTATCGAGAATGTTTAACCCAAATCTTTCATTTTCCCCATAGGATTTTTGATATGAAACATCTATACGCGCGGGTAAACCTTATTGTTGGCGTGGCGACGACGTGACGACGGCATTCCCAAGCGACTGTGCGTAATCTGTCTTGCCGCACTAAGCTCGAATATTTGAGATTCGTTCGATTCGAACAACTTGGATGTTTCACATCGGCCAGGCGTCCTGTGATGGCTCAATTTTTTTTTACTTTCTCACAAACCTTGTCCTGACAATTGTAAACATAACAAATAAAACTACTAGATGCAGTTGTTCTGAAATTATCCGTCTAACATACAATCTGGCTATTAATTTCTATATGTCCAAAAAAAAAAAATAGAAAAAATGAAAAAAAAAATGCTTTGATAAAAACATTTTGTATTATGTTTCAGCTCCTCCGTCTCCGCTGATAGGATCGGACGGTGAAAATAGCCAACATTCGATGAGCTTACCAGGACAGGTATGTTCATAAGTTTAATCCAATAATTGTTTTTAATTATGACTGTTTAGGAATAAGTTATCGTGGGATTTTACAAATAATTTATGTTAGTGTTAAATTTTTACTAAGATTTTCTTATAGATGAAAGAATCTTTGTATGATTGTTTGCAGAACTTGATTATATATAGCTTAGATAATTTGTCACTTTAACTGTCATTAACCCTTGAACTGTTTAAAACTATTGTATAAAGGATTAATCTCCATAACAAACGAATGTAAATCTTATGATCTCAGGGGTCAACAGATTGTTGGCAGTAGAAGCTAAAAAAAAATTCATTGTAATTTTTTTTTTTTTGTGAAATGTATTTCTAAAATATTTTTTCAGTAAGAACTTTCTTGTACTTAAACATGATACTTGAAATTAAAGATGTCGTGAAAAATAAAAATAAAAAAGGTTGTGCCATTTTGAGACATGGGTTTTAAAAAAATCAACTTATCTACTAAACTATCTATACTAAACAATAAAATGAACAGCGCGCCTCTTCATCGTCTGCCGGTGGTGGGTCTATTCGTGGTGGTTCCGTGTCCCCCCCTCTCCCGCCACCACCGATGGATGACGAGCTCGCACACGACGGCTTTGGAAGACCACATCATGTTAATGTGAGTTTTTATAATTCTAAAATAGAGGACTTTATTAGACCAGTGTTTCCCAACCTTTTTTAGGCCATACCCCACCTTAACATTTCGGAAATTTTTATGTCCCCGCATACATAATTTTTAATCTTTAAAAATTGTTTTGTCCTCTTAAGAAATATAAATGATAATTATTAGGAAGATGATTTCATCCTAATTCCAATTCAATTCCAATTATGAAATTGTTATCAAAAAATCGTAAGTAAAATTTCAAAACATATAATGAAAAATTTCCTAGACTTGACGACTCTAATTACCCAGTACATATTTTGGTAACGTCAAACGAAATCGTACTTAATAATTATTTACAGCATTTTTTTTAAAGAATTTGCCTTCTTTGTTAAATTTGTCACCGATAAAAACTGCATTGAAATAAACCAAAGCGAAAAAGTGAGAGTGGTGTCGAGTCCGTTTTCAAATTGTCCCCCTGTGGGGTGTGGGCCCCACGTTGGGAAACACTGCTTTAGGCTGTCTTGTATTGGCTTTCATATTGTATTTATAATCTTGTGTGCCTCTATATAGTTCGTGATATTGGTGGAATCTCACAAAATATAGTTCTAACAAAGGGCCTCCAACTTATTACAGTTACCGCAGAACACTTTTAATATTATCATTAACTTAACTATGGCAGCAATAATCTATAAGATTGTTTGTCAAAACAAACTATATATCAAACATAAATATAAATCCCAGTTGACTAAATACCATTGTATACTCAATAATGTAATTTGTTAATTGTTGAATACTTGCTTTTGCTCTCGAATTCGTTCTCCTTGTTTTTTTTTTTTAAATAACTTAGGTACTACATTTTAAACAAATCATCATTTGTACCAACTCAGAAGTCTTCATTATGAGCACACATAACTCACCAAAGTATTATCACAATAATATAAAAAATAAAATAATTAAAACTATCTAATACCCGCTACTTCGCCTGTCGTTTTTATTATCTCAAAAAGTACAGAGGAAAAAAATAAAAAACGCAATAATATAGTATATTATTACAATATTTCTTCATAAGCAAAGTTATCCGTTATTTCCACTCTCCTGCGTATGCGTACTACACCGCTTACACCACTTCACACATCACTGAACCTGTATTGATCATTAAAATTTGTTCCTTAAAACTCTAAATTTTAAATAATTATAAATGTTTGCAGAACTTACAAGATCACTACTTACTGATTGCTAGATGGTAATGCAGCGAATCAACTTTTATACAATTAATAATGGAAAACATTCTTGAGTATTTCAAGTATTTAAAGCAAAACTTTCACGGTGTTATTACAAATAAGTTAAATACGTATTAAATACTTGCTTCAAAAAGGTTACGTTTTAAATGCACCGCACTCGCTGAATGTTCTCCACCTTGCTCTTTTGTCTCGCTTTGGTTACGTTAGGTAAGACTTGCGAAAAAAGCATAACGCGAACTTGCCTCGGGCGAGCGCGGTGCATTTACTACGAAACCTTTTCAAAGCAACTATTTATTGCGTATCTAACTTTTTTGTAATAACACCACAAATGTTCAGAATGTTGAAAATCTTTTAAGATCTTTCATTTTTCGTATTTACATAAATATATTCGTAAATGTAAAACCGTTATTATCGACTTCTGGAAAATTCCTTGTATGACAGTTCCGAGGTTTACGGACAAAAGTAACTATATATACTGCAACGATGTAAATAGAAAAATTCTGTGTATGTATGTTCAAAATGAAAAAAAAAATGTACTCCCAGTATCCTAACTAATATAACAAATAAGAATTTGTCCGTTAGTCATTCAATCCTTACTACTCATCCTATTAACAAGATATTCTGAAAATACGTTGTCAGGGATACGGAATAGAGTATAGGTTAATTATCATTCAGACAAAATTACTGTTTTTGCGGAGTAGGCCAGATCTGAATTAACGCGAATGAAGTCACAAACAGAAGCTACTAATTTATATTTGTTATAGAAGATGGGTGGTCAGTACACGAGCGCGGTACCCGCTATTGTGCCCGATGAAGAAGATTTACCAGGATGGGTGCCAAAGAATTATATTGAAAAGGGTATGTCATATTTTTACTATATTTTATGCTAAAATAATTCAGTAATAGAGTTTTTGGCGGGATTTTGATCTGTCATGTAGTGGATTTTATATTTTATTAATAATCTTGTGTTATTTGACTCTATATATTGTAAATTTGGTGGTATTTTACGTAATATAGTTAGTTTATAGTGCATAAGTGAAGCGAATGGAAAATAATACCACGGAGCATGAAATTCTGAAATGTTAAAAAAACTCCCTGTAAGGTTCTAACAAGGGATCCACCATCTTGTTAGAATATTGATTTCACACGACGTTTAATATTGATGTGATCGTACGACGCTTGTAATATTATTGACTACGTGACAATGGCAGTAATAATCTGAAAGATTGATTGCCAAAAATAAAGATTAAAAAAATCAATAATATCGAATACAGACTCTTTACTAATATTATTAAGATATGCACTTAAGTTTTTTACCTGACTTTTATCTTTTTTCTGCTAAATTAGGTGTATATATACATATAATCAGGGCTTTTTTGTAGGGGTACGCGGTGCCTTTAAAAGGATTTTCGAAAATATCGAAAAATTGCCATAATCTAAAAAAATTACAATGTGACTGATTTTTTAATGTTTCAGTGGTAGCGATATATGATTATTATGCTGATAAAGAAGACGAGTTGTCATTCCAAGAAAGTTCTGTTATCTATGTGTTGAAGAAGAACGATGATGGCTGGTGGGAAGGGGTCATGGACGGAGTTACTGGACTATTCCCCGGAAACTATGTCGAACCTTGTGTTTAAAGCTATGGAGAGAAATGTATTTTATAAATCACCGTTAACATTTTTGTAATTATTTTGCACCAAATGCATGTTCTTGAGATCATTAAAATAAAATATTATAATTATGTTTATTATGAAGTAGTAACCGCTTGTATCGAAATATCTAGATTATTTCTTAGAAAAATATATAATTCTAGTATACTTGTATAGGTTTTATTTCAAATCTTTGAAATGTATAACGTTAATCCTTCATTCTATAAGAAAGTACCTGTACGAAAACGATTTACATTTATGGAATAAAAATATGTTTCTTATATATATAACTAATACGTAATATCTTGTGAAACCAAAATATGGTTGTTCACCTAAACTGTGCCATAGATTTCATTATCAGCATATAACATGAAACAATGGCAATAAAAAATGTCAAATCAATCAGGACAAGTAATACAGGTGTTTTTGGCTGGCAGTCAAAATAATGCCCAAATTATTTGGATTAGGGATATGCAACATTTTGCTTTGCATCAATTATTCGTAATTTAGCGAATTGTACATTTCAGCGTCGATTCTTAGACAGTCATAATTTTTTATATAGATCTTATAAAATTCGTTTAAAAATATATTATATGTAACACAATACCTTTGTACTTACATATATCTAATATTTTATTGCTTTAATTAGTAATACTTTTTCAAAAGATTAATTAATTGCCTAATTTACTCAGCCATTTGAATTTTATATCGATTTTGGTTTGTGATAAAAAAAAAATGATATGTATTTATTTACTGACCACCATGAAATATGTGACAAGATTTATGATATTTAGACATATCTATTCGCATTTTGTACCATTTTTCTTGAAGATTGCATTGAAATGATTTGATGTAAAAAATTGCTAAATCCGAACAAATTACATTGTAATATACATTCCTTTGTACACGTCTCTATAAATATAGATATATAAAATATAAATAAAATAAAAAAGTATGCGAAATATAAAAAATCCTAATTCGTAGTATATTTTGTTGATCTGCATATGTAGGTGGTAGAGCCACATTGAAAGTAATTACTAATTTCCGAATGAATGGGTCGGCTCGTCCGGGGTACTACCACCCGACCCATAGAAACACCGACATGAAGTAACAGTGCTTGTGCATTGTTGCGTTTCGTTCGGTCAGTGAGAACGCCGGACCACCTCACCTCCGCTCGGCCTTTCCTCCTCTCCCTTACCCCTTTCCCTATACACAGGCTGGCAACACCTTGCGAGTTCCCTGGTGTTGCAAGTGTCTATGGACGGTGGTGATCACTTAACAGCAGGTGACCCGCCTATTCGTTTGCCTCCTATGACATAAAAAAAGTGAAGTTTAGTATTTTATCCAATTAAATATAACCAATACTATTGTAATTCTCAATTTATCATTAGAATGTAAGATGATTTGAATACTTGTAATCTTTTAGTAATATATGTTTATCATAATGTATTAATGTTAATATAACTAATTATAAATATATGTAATAAAAATATTCCTTACTATTAAAATATCCATAATGCGATATGACATTTGTTTTATTTAAAAATTGATAGATTAAATAAAACAGACAACTATCTACAGGCTTGTAATATGCTTAATTGTGCCTGCGAATATATATATTTAAAATTGTAGGAATATAAACTTTATATAGGAATTTCTAACGTACGTATGTATGTCACTGAACTCTTCCTAAAGGGCTGGACTGATTTCGATGCCATTTTGTGTGCGTACTCCAGTGGATCCGAGGATGGTTTCGATTCACAGTTGAATCCGGTAGGTGGTGCTGCGGTGGAATATTAGATTTTTATTATCAAAGCATGATAACGTCCTCCCGACCGATAGTTGTTTTATATTTCTTATTCATATTTTTTTTATCTTATGTTTTATAAATAGTTATTATCAACTCATTGTTTACCATTCAGCACTATTTAATGGTAATTTTGAACATACGAGTAGAAGAGGCCTATCTAATAAGATCTTAGAGCGTAAACATAATACCTTGAGAATTTCATAATACAATTTCTTGGGGAACAGACAAGTGATTACTTATTGTATGGTTGCTTAGGCATATATCTATATATGAGAACGTTATTAAAATATATTGTCAGATATATTATAATAGGTTGAAATTTTCATTACTTATAGTGTAAGTGAACACAGCTGGTGTTATATAGTGGGTTAGTTCCAAATATGTTGCTGATGGTAAATCTCAACCTACACACTGCTAGTTACATATTTAATAACATGTTAAAGTAGGTGGCGTGCTTGTGGTACTTACAAAATTTTTGAAATAGCATTTCTGTAATCGTATATGTAACAATTTTAAATTTCTGTAAGATAATTTAAAAAAAAGCTTGCGGAACCGCGGTTACCAGCTAATATGATATTGGCACCTCCAGAAATTTCATCTGTAGTGCGAAAGTGTTTTTCGAAATGGCTACGCTATTGACCCAGCAAGGTCTTAACAGCTTCACCGGACTACTAAGGCGAACGCTTAAGGTACTCAGCCGATTTTATTTTGGCAACCAGCTCAAGGGTGCACAGCACACCTCGGCTTGGTTGTTGCCTGTTACATGCAAAATCGCGACCTATCTTAGCTAACTATTCATATATGTATGAGTTGTTGAAACGTATATGTGTACCAAGCATACACGCCTCAACAACTCCATATATTTATTATCGGAAAATTGAGAGTTTTTCAGTTCGATAAGGGAAAAAAAAGTAAACCCTTCCACTTTCACGTTTATGCACGTGTGTGGGGGTGATCGTGTAGTGTTGTAGCTTGTAGTAGTTGTAGTGTTGTCGGTGATGTATATTTCTGTGTCACCGTATCGCGCAAGCAATGCACTCAAGGGCTTCCTACCGAGGGATCGAACCTAGGCTTGAGCCGCTGCCGTGGGAGGCCTAATCGGGTGTGCGGGAGCGAAATTAACCTCCAGACCACGGCAGCGTGATCTATGGTTACTGATCGTTCGCTGACGTTATTGAATCAGGAGGGTCGGTAAAAATGTGTCGCGGACGTCTTTTATAACGCGCAGCGTTAGGTACGGGTTCATAGTTTACGGCGGATACCACTAACGGACTGGGATGATTCGCGGCTTTTTCAAAATAACTAATCGTAAGCGATTTTAGGTACGCCCAGACAGAAGGGATCTCTAGGTCTCTATGGAGATCGAGTCTCCGGATGTACCACCGGGCACCGGTCACTTTACGTACAACATGATTTTGTAGAACCTGCAGTTTATCAAAGTTATCTTTGGACATATGCGCAAAAACGGGACAGCTATATGTCATCACGGGACGGATATACGTCTTATACAAAGTGAGCTTGTGTCCGAGGGACATCTTACTCTTATGACAATGCAACGGATGGAGGCGACCCAAGACCATAGCGGCTTTGTTTCGCACTCTGTCTATATGTGAATTGAACTTTAAATGTCTATCTAATGTAACACCGAGATATTTGACCTCTTCGCCCAAGGGTTATCGAAACCGTATAGCCTGACGGGCTCAAATTTATTAGCGCGTTTCGTGTGATCGAAGAGTATTGCGGCACTCTTATCGGGATTAACTTCTATGAGCGTGTGCGTGTATAACATTATAAAGTCGACAGTATTAGAATGCTGTTAAATGTGTGCTATTGAATCTATGGTGTTGGTGGGGATCACTACTGTTTGAATCTTGCTCTGAGTAAATTGGAGTTCATGACTACATTATGATCCTAGCATGTTAGTTTTGATTATTTTGCTAACTTGATCCCTGCTTTATGTTAAGTAAGAGAGTCTCGAGACGTCACGACTGTGTAGTCATAATCGAATAACGAAATTTTCTAGACCATTACAAATGAAAAACACCATATTAAGTACTTAATTAAATTTATTACAAAAAGTCGCTTACAGTTAAGTCACAGTCACATAATTCATAAAAAAAGTCTTATAGTGACAGTATCCTCAACAAAAACTTCATTCATACGTTTTCACGAAATACGTGTATTTGTGATCATTTACTTAATCTTTATCATCAATCTCCATGTTTTCAGATGAAATGATGTCCTCTTTACCATCTGTATTTTGAGAGTTGTTTTCACATTCCTTCTTGTCAGCATTTGATGTATTTTTTTCCGTGGTCTCAATTTTTTTGTTTTCAACAGAATTCTCATTGTCTTTCGACGAGGCTTGTTGGTTTTCAGATCTGTGGGTTATATATTATATATAATCTATACATATAATAAATCTAACGTGTCCGAACTGTTTAGATTTATGCAAAAAATATTATTGCAAGTAGCTAGGAATAAGTAAGTAATAAAATACATTTCAATAATGTCTAGAAATATCTATCTCTCTGTTTGTATGGATGTCCATCACTGCTCAAATACTACGTTTATGATAAAACCTATTCAAGAAAATCATAAAGCATAGCTTCGAGTAACATTTAGTCATTCTTTCGTTAAAAATAGGTTCACTCTATCAAACGTTATTGTAATTTTAATGACAAAGCATCTTAAGTACTATAGAAAAGTAGATAATTAAATGGGCTTAATACATCATTTAGATGATTTTATTACGTTGTTATTAAGCTGTATTCGTACATATAAGGTTTTATGTGAAGTCCGGTGAAGTTGTAAAGGCCTTGTTAGTCCAACTGCGTAGTGAGATCGAAAAAAAAAGTTTCACATGGACAAAGACTTGAGCACAGTTAAAACAAATAAGTCACTAATATTACAGATAGAAAGTACTTGTATTTGTAGGTGATAGAGTCAAGCTTAAGCTTATAAGGTTTCAGTATGAATGGGTCGGCTCACTCAGGGTAGTACCACCCGACCCATAAAAAACCGTAGTGAAGTAACTGTGCTTGCATTATTGCGTTTCGTTCGGTCAATAAGAGCGCTGGAGACCCACCTGCCATTCCCTTCCTTCTTCCACACCTCCATTCAATACAAGTGGGTAACGCACTTGCGACTCCCCTGGTGTTGCAAATGTCTATGAACGGTGGTGATCACTTAACATCAGGTGACCCATCTGTTCGTTTGCCTCCAATGACATAAAAAAAAAGCAAAAAAAAATACTCACTCTGCAGGACCATTAATTATCTCCACATCGTCGTCTTCATACTTTATATTGATAACTGCTTCCACTTTAGACTGAATACTTTTCAAAGCTGAATGGAATATTTTTGAGCTGGCCTGTTAACAGAGGATTTAATTTAAATAATATGCAAAAAAATTACTGAACTGTCATCACATTGTATTTTAAACCCTGGAAAATTGAAATTGAATCTATTGAAAACACAAAATATCATGTACAGTGAACAATATATTTCGATTAATAAACAGGTAGATGGTGTTCAAAAAGGTCAGGTATTGAATGGTTGTACAATGAAATTTAAATCCAATCGCGCTATCCAATGTATATCCGATTATAGAAGATATCTTCTATAAATATATATATATATATTAGGGTGGTCCTTAGTGGATCAATGGTCCGAGAGGCTCAATCATTTCCGAATTGATAAAAAAAACCCTTACAATTGGAGCCCCTAATACTA
Source organism: Antheraea mylitta (assembly GCA_014332785.1). Lineage (NCBI taxonomy): Eukaryota > Metazoa > Arthropoda > Insecta > Lepidoptera > Saturniidae > Antheraea > Antheraea mylitta. Next base: position 2,923,170 of record JACEII010000010.1, read on the forward strand.
ACTCAAATTTAGTCAGCATTCTTACCCAAGTTTCGTATGGAAATAACATAAGAATAATTTTCCTGTGTTATTTAAGTTCCGCATTAACTGATAGAAAGCACCACAGATAATTAAGTATTGATCTAATTTGTTACTTAGTTACATTGAAACCAGATGGCAGCTCGGTTGCGGGCATATATACATAATTAATTATATTGTATGATTTATATTATTCAATCTAATATTTTCATTTTTTTTTCAAAAAAATATTGTTTGCTCCAATTTGTTTTTATTGGCAAAATAAAATAAAAAAAATTACGCACTCATTTTTTAATTCTTATTACTATTCTCTCGTACTTAACTCGAGGCGTTATTTAAATTACAGTAACCTTTGACAGAGTTAACCGATTTTAATGAAACAGACTAAATGTTTTTTTTTTTTAATAGTTACCATAAGGGAAGTGACACGAGCACGTGTCGCAGCGAGGTTGGCAGTGAGGTCTGACAGTTGGTTCTGAGCACCTCGTTCAGCTCTTTTGGTACAAGCAGCAGCGGCTCGAGCATCGTGTAGAGCGGCTCTGGCTGCTCGAAGTGCACCTTCCAACCGGACTCGCTCCTCGGTACCTCTCGCTTCAGCCAACACCAAAGCCCCGACATCCACCAGTCGAGATTTATACATCACCACACCTAAAACATCACATTTAAATTAACACGCCATCTATACATATACCCGGGGTAGTACCACCCGACCCACAGAAACACCGACGTGAATTAAGAGTGCTTGCATTGTTGCGTTTGGTTTGGCCAGTGAGATTGCCGGATGCTCACTTTCTCTCCCGTCTCGTCCGTTCCGCCCTCTCCGCCCTTCCCCATTCCCCCAAACATAGGCTGGCAACTCCTCTGGTGTTACTAGTGTCTATGGACGGCGGTGATCACTTAACACCAAGTGACCTGCATGTTCTTTTGCCCCCTATGATATAAAAAAAGCGATTCCAACGTAGGTCTGTTCTCTCGGCGTAGAGCCCTTGAATACGCTGCTCGTGCTATACCGTGACTCAAAATCTTACATCACTGCGACAACATTACACATATTACCTAAACACATACATGCATACACGCTTACACATAAAAAGTGGAATGGTTTTATTTTTCCCCTTGTCGAACTAAAATAGTTTAGAAAAATATCCGATACGAAATATATATAAGAGTTGTTGAGGTATGTATATATGTTCCAACAACTCATATATATGTATGAATAATTAACTTAGCTCAAATATGTCGTTAATAGCACGTATCAGGCAACAGACTAAGCCGACGTGTGCCATGTAACCTTGAATTAGTTGCCAAATAAAATCAGCTGAGCGCCCTAAGCGCTCGCCTTAGTAGTCCAGTGAAGATGTTAAGACCTTGCTAGGTAAATAGCGTAGTCAGTTCGAGGAAATAATACAACATCTATACATATACCAGTTGACTGTTTAAAGTTTAACACCTTTCAACCATTGGGTAGTTCGTGGTCACGTTTAACAGATAAAATAATAATATCAAAACAAATACTAATAAACAACAAAGTTTGTTTTAAGACTTTTGAAAGTATGGGAGCGATGCTACTATTATTATTGTAGATATTATTAATGTTCACTCATGGTCTTATCAAGACTTTAGATTAACTTGAAAGATACTTTCTTTACACACCTATGTAGCTTATAAAAAAAAAAAAACTTTTTTAGATATGGATTTGTTCTGGGAATAGTACACTAAATATAGATGAAAAAGTTTTACATTACTTATTTATGTAACTGAATAACGCAAGTAATGTAAATAAAATAAACTGTATCGTAATTTTATTGTGATAGTAATAGTTAGAACGAATCAATGAGAGAAATGGTTTCTTTTATAAAAAATCTAAATAATATTATTTGACTTTTACCAGTTTTGCTGCAATCTTTAGTTTTCTCCGGAGAATCATCTTCCTCATCATCATTTTCCTTGAATAACGGTAATAATAGACGGTTTCCAGCTGCTATGGCCTCTTCTAGTTCCGTAATCTGGATGGAATGTTAATGTACAACATAACTACTATTGAAGTGATCGCAAGAAACTTGCAAGATCATTACCAACTCTATAATGGCAGTAATAATCCAATAGAAACTTTATTGCCAAAAAAAAAAAACATCTATTATTAGTATATTTACTAATACAATATATATTATAGAAGTAGGTAGATTTTATGAGGATCATTCTCAGTATCTATCTACACAATGCTTGTAAATTAGCTGTGCCCGCGACTTCGTCTGCGTAGAAGCTTATGTATAAAATAGTGATTAATAAAATCATCAGAATGTATTAAGTCCATTTACTTATCTAAATTTCTCTTGTACTTACACACACTTACTTAAAATTATAATAACTTTTGATAGAGCGGACCGATTTTAATGAAACAAAGACTAAATTACTTCCGAAGATATGCTTTACGATTTATTATGAATCCGGTACTTCAGCAGCGATGCGTTTTCATACAAACAGAGAGACAAACTTTTGTAAAAATAATTGAGATGTATTAAAAAACTTTAGCGTTATGCGTGTTCATACAGACAAACAGACAAATAGACATTTCTAAAAATGATTGAAATGTATTATATTACTTATTCCTAGACACCGGCAATAATTTTTTTCTCGAAAATCGAAAAACTACATACAGTAAGTTTTTCATTCTTATTACGTGTTTAGGAAAAGAAGATTGTGTCTGGATGTTTCTAGAAGGAAATATTTCAAAATACTAATTTGATTCTAAATATTATTTAACAGATTAAAAGACTATTTCCAAACTGCTGGGTAGTAGACATTATTGCTTTTGATATAAAATATTGTAACGGATACTGGAGCGGTCGCTAACAAAACCATAATTGCTTCATAACACAATTCTTAATTTTTTTGAATTAAAATTTGACTTTTTCGAAAATTACTCGCTTTCACATTAATATAGAACAGACCTTGAGGAAGAATCTTGGCTATATAACATTCCCTTTTCCACAGATGTTAGGCAGTAATCATAAAAATACGACTTATCTATACTAATATTATAATGAGGTAAAGTTTGTGAATTTGTGACGTTATAGGGGGTAATCTCAAACTACGGGTCCGATTTGAAAAATTCTTTCAATTTTATATAGCTCATTTATTGTGAATGGTTATAGTTATATATCATCACGCTAAGAAGCGCAATAGGAGCGGAGCACCAATGAAGAATGTTTAAAAATCGGAGTTTTTTATTTCTCGTGAGTGCTTCAGTGCTTCCGTTGTGTATTAGTGTTAACCCAAAGTAACTAATCCACGCGAACGAAGTCGCGGACAGGGGCTAGTATTATATATAGTTGTGCCAACGACTTCGCTCACGTGGAGCCTAACTTAAAAAAACGATGATTAATAAATGAAGTCCATTTACTTGTATACTTTTCTCTCGTACTTAAATCGCGTCGTTATTAGAATTACAATAACTTTTGATAGAGTGGATCGATTTTAATGAAACAAAGACCAAGTTACTCTCGAAGAGATGCTTTATGATTTTCTTTTGTGTAGTTTTATTGCGAATTCGGTACTTTAGCATTGATGAGTGTTCATACAAACAGACAGATATTTCTAGAAATGATTGAAACATTACTTATTCATAGATACACGTAAAAAAATTTTTCACGATAAAATTACAAACACATTAGATTTACATTCTTGTTATATGTATAGATAGATAAATAACAGTCTCCGTGTGACATCAAGAGGATTATCACATGAAATAAGTCGAAAATATAATCCAATATGTTTAATAAATATACTAATAGGAGTTTTTGGCGGGATTTCAGTGTGTCATGTAGTGGATTTTATATTTTATTCATAATCTTATGTTATTTGACTCTATATTGTGTAAATTTGGCGGTGTTTTACGTAATATTGTTAGTTTGATGAGCATAAGTGAAGTGAATGGAAAATAATACCACGGAGCATGAAATTTTCAGATGCCACAAAAACTCCATGGAAGGTTCTAGCAAGGGATCCAACATCTTATTGGAATATTTATTCACACGATGCTTAATATTGAAATGATCGCACGACGCTTGTGATATTATTGACTACGTGACAATGGCAGTAATAATCGGAAGGATTGATTGCCAAAAATAAAGTTAAAAAAATATATATATACTCATAGATTTTACTTACATGTGAGGGCACATCGTCAGACACTACTGTGACTGAGTCTAACGGTAAGTCTTGCATTATTTCAGGAGTGCCAGATGCTAAGTCCTTAATAGCTTGCATTAGACCTCTGAAAAAAAAGTACAAAATCCAATAAAAAATTGGGACGTCACGGGACACCTGGCAGATGTGAACCATCGATTTTGTTGTATAAGTTATACGCATAAAAGAACAGATTACGACAGGAATAAGCTTTGGCATAATGAAAACAAATACAAATGCATAACAAATTAGTTCTATAAAATAATTATTGTTTTATTAAATTAAATAATTTATTTTATAATATTCATTTTTATTAAATACAACATATAAAAACTCAACTATGCGCTGGCGCGGTG
>JACEII010000010.1:2932731-2974345 GCA_014332785.1 Antheraea mylitta
TGTAGTAATAAAGTTCTTATGTCGTTGATATAATATTCTATGTAGTATTAATAAGTATTATGTCGTACAACGTCTCGTACATAGAATATCTCACGATAAAATCGTATGTGTAGATATATATTTGTGTTAAGGTAACTTGAGTCATAATGTTTTGAAAAGAGTAAATAATGTGTTCTTATGTATATTACTCAAGTAAATAGCCTTATGTAACGATTAAAAGTATCGGTAACAATAATTTGAATTTAACCGCCAAACCGATTATTATTATTATTTGAAGGAAATTATACAGAACCACCACGTAAAATGTATCGTCGATTCATGTAAACTGTAAATGTGTATGGTAAATGGCGGCGTCCTTAGGACACAAATAATGTACTAGATGTAAGTCTGTAATCGTGTACTTATATAGCAAAAAAATGTATGTACAACACCGGCCTTCAAGACACGATTACAAGAATGTAAAAAAAGTATCCCTTATAATATATACAGTCTACTGAAGTTTTATTGAATCCGGATAGGAACTTGACCCCAATAAACATCATGTAACGAATTAAATTTGCTACAGAATGTCAATATGTTTGAAGATCTACTTACTGGCTTTTGTGTTCTGAATTACTTTTTTAAAAGATATTTTTTAGCCCTATGTTTTATCGTTTCCATACAATTATTCTAACATTTTCTTCATGCAAACCTCGTGACAATTACAAACGCAACAGTGGCTTGTTTATAATCTTGTGTTATTTCACTATAATTAATATTATTGGTGGCATTTTATGTGATGTAGTTCGGTTTTTGTGCATAAATGATTGGAAAATAATACTTCGGAGCATGAATTCTGAGATGCCATAAAAACTCTATGAAAAGTCACAAGAGGGTCACTGTCAGGCTAGAACATTGAAATTATCGCAAGACACTTGTACTATATATATATTTTTTTCGAACTGACTACGCCATTGACCCAGCGAGGTCTTAACAGCTACACCGGACTACTAAGGCGAGCGTTTAAGGCACTCAGCCGATTTCATTTGATAACTTGCTCAAGGATGCACGGCACACCTCGGCTTGTGCTGTTGCCTGATACGTGCAGTTCGCGATCTTTGTTTTTTTTTTTTAACGTGGGGAAATCTCTTATGGATACCTACCCTCCCGGAGGAGGACCCTGACTCTGACGCCTTCGACATAGATATAGGCCCCTGGAGGTGGCCCTCGCCGAGGCCCATGAAACAATAGGGCCTCGATCTTATTGAGGGCCATCTCGAAGTTCACGATCTATCTGAGCTGACCTAAGGTAACTATTCATATATATATGAGTTATTGGAACATATATGTGTACCAAGCATACATACCTCAACAACTCTTATATATATTTCGTATCGGATAATTTTCTAAAGTATTTCAGTTCGATAAGGGAAAGAAACAAAACCGTCCACTTTCATGTGTAAACGTGTATGCGTGCACGTGTGTGTGGGTGATATGTGTAATGTTGTTGCAATGATGTAAAATTTTGTGTCAATGTATCGTGCGAGAAGCGCACTCAAGGGCTCCACGCCGAGGGAACGGACCTAGGCTTGAGCCGTTGCCGAGAGGGGCCTAATGTGGTGTATGGGAGCGAAATTTACCCCCAGACCACGGCGTCATATTATTACTTGTTCGACAATGGCAGTAATTATCTGGAAGATTGGTTGCAAAAAAATAAATATAGTGATATACCAAAATACATACCTCAAAACTATATTCCTTATTATCAGTCATCCTATAATCAAGTAATAGCGACAATGTAGCCACATTGCAACTGAATTTACCACCTTTCGCAGTTGGTGATGGATGAACTATAATGTGTTGAGTGCTCGGTAACTCATAACGACTTCTCAGTAGCTGTTTTTCTTTCTCTATCTGTAAAATTTAATAATAATGACATAAAAGACATGAGTTTTTGGCGGGATTTCAGTCTCTCATGTAGTGGATTTATATTTTATATATAATCTTGTGTTGACTCTATATTATGTAAATTTGGTGGTGTTTTACGTAATATAGTTAGTTTATTGTGCATAAGTGAAGTGAATGGAAAATAATACCACAGAGCATGAAATTCTGAGGTGCCACAAAAACTCCCTGGAAAGTTCTAACAAGGGATCCACCATCTTGTTAGAATCTTGAAATGGTCACACGACACTTGTAATATTATTGTACTATAATGTCCATTGAAAGAAAACATTGACACTGGCAAGTGCTTCTGCGGAGCCAAAACAAGAAGAGACATTATTTTTTAATAAAGTCACGATGATCTGCTTGTAAGTGACCCACTGTATGATCATAGACCACTTCCTGTAGGAAGCTAGTGGTATAATAACCACACCAGCCCACTATGTATAAGCGTAGTGATTATTTCCTTATAATTCATAATTCTATATTTTCCAATAGATTTTTTCTTTATATCATAGGAGGCAAACGAACACGTGGGTCACCTGATGTTAAGTGATCATAGCGTCCATAGACACCAGCAACGCCATAGGAGTCGCAAGTGCATTGCCAGCCTGTGTTGGTCGGGAAAGGGAAGGGACAGGCAGGGAAAGGAGAGGTGGGTCTTCAGTGCTTTCACTGACCAAACGAAACGCAACAATACAAGCACTGTTACTTCACTTCGGTGTTCAGTGGGTCGGATGGTACTACCCCCGAGAGAGCCAACCCATTCATGCTAAAACCAGTAATAGCTTCAGCGTTGTTCTACCACCTACAGTAGTACCTATGGTGGTACTACAAGAACATCTCAGGTTCAGGTTTCCTTGCGAAGTGCTTTTCTATATTTTATTTACTTTATAACAAATAGATGCTAATGAGATTTCCTGTGTTATTTAAATTCCGAATTAGCTGATAAATGGCACTACAAATAATGAAGCTTTGATTTAATTTGTTACGGACTTACATTGAATTCAGATGGCAGCACGGTAGCGCGCCCTTATGTACAAAATTAATTATATTGTATGATTTTTATTATTATTCAATGTAATGTTTTTTAATAATTTTTTTTATTTTAGATGGGGATTATACATTATACTGAATTTGAGTTCAAGTACCTTTCTCTTTTCTTCTTCAATCTCCTTCTCGGTTTTCTTATCTTCTTTCTGTTCTTTTTTTTCAGTGTCCTCTTGTTTTTCTGTTGTATCAATTGTTTCCCCCTCTTTTACTTTATGTTTGTCTTCATCTTTATTAGTAGCTTCGCTCTTTTCCTCTAAAATCTCTACTTCATCTTTAGCTTCCTTACTATCCAATTCTTGCTCATCATCTTCTAATTCCATAACATCATCTCCTGCACCGTTCTTCTCTTCTTCAGATTTTATTAACTTTGATAGGCGAGATACGAGTTGAGCCCTAAGTCCTAGTCAATGAATATGATATTAACATTCGAAAACTTAAAGTATTAACTGGCTAATGCCCTTTTCAATAAAACAATTTCTAACATTATTAATGCCAAATTTCCTAATCTATTCTAATATTATAAAAAGGTAAAGTTTGTGACGTTGTAGGGGGATCATCTCAGGAATGACTGGTCCGATTTGAATAATTCTTTCAGTTTTATATAGCTCAATAATCGAGAATGTATAGGTTATATATCATTATGCTAAGACCAATAGGAATGGAGCACAGATAAAAAATGATTCAAAATCGGAATGTTTTTCCTTTTGAGAGCTTCGGCTGGGTGTTAGCGTTAGCCCAGAGTAACTATTACTACGCGGCTGAAGTTGCGGGCAGGGGCTAGTATAGAATAAAATCGGGGAAATTATAATGTGAATTATCATATGGTATCAAGGACTTTCTCTTTATTCTAAATAACAGTTGCATATCAATAAAATATTTACCTTTACAACTAACATTACGCGCTCTGAGTTCTTGCCTTAATTGATCCGCTTTCATTGTTTTAAGGTCTATTTTAGAATAATGTGTTGGTTCTGGTGTGTCATCATCATCATCATTTTCATCAATTGTTATCGTACTGTCACCAAGATCAATCTTTTCCTAGAAACATTTTAAAAGTTTAAGGATTCATATTTTATAGAAGGAATAAAGTTAGTTAACCTTCCTTTTGAGACTATTAAATTAAACATTATTTAATTTTCGGGACTTAATAGCCAGTCAATATGAAACAAAGTGTGTAAATGATAAAGTATTTATATGAATAACAAAAATCTATATAGGGTGATGTTGCGCAGGTCAGTTAATGATGTCGGCAGGGCAGGCGCGTAGACCCCGTGACCATAGTAGGACTCGCAGCCGGAAACATAACTAAACAAAACTGGGAACAAACAATTTTGGATCTGTCCGCAGCCGTTGCAGGCTCCGCTGTGTGCTGCTCGTTGGTTGCTGGTTGTTCACCGTCGAGTTTCCTGATAGCCGCTTCACAGGCCGCTTTATATTGGTCCTGTACGTTGCTCCACTCGATACGCGAGGACTGTGCGGACCACACGTCTGGCAGGTACAACACCACACACTCGAGCCGTGACTTGTTGCCGCTGCCCTCACGCCAGTAGTAAAACTCGACGATTCGGTACCTGCGCGGGTAATATAATTATAGTCGTATACTCACAACGGTAGTCCCACCGCCCATCAGACTGCAGGCATGGACACCGCACATCCGCTGCGAGAGAGTAACTAAACCGCTGGTAAGTAACGTGGGTACATTGAATCTGCATACTAATCGGTATCACCTGCAGGATGTACAAACGCCTCCGTACTCTCACTTTAGGATTGTGTGCTGTACCATAACCGATAAGACAACAACAGAAGCTAGAAGCATCTTCTATCAATAGAATCACTACAGTGATTTTGGAAACTTATAACCTATTTGTTATGATTCTTAGAAGATACTTCTAATAAATGTTAAAGAACTCTAACAATCCAGGATGTAAGGAAAAGGTAATAACATTACTCCAGTAGATAAGTTACATATATTTACTTACCATTGTGTACAGGAAGATAAATCAATCCCAGTTAGAGCTTTGCAAGTACGTATAGCTGTTTTAACAAGGACTTGTGGGTCAGATTCAGGGTTTTCACCATCTAAGGAAGGACTCCACGGCCCACCGATGGCAAAGTTTTCACCTGACTTCCCTTTCTGTCCAATTAAAAACTTGATTAATCTTGTCGGGTGAAGTGGAGATTTGCTTGAATTTGATCTTTTCTCTTTTTCATCTGATTTTGTAAGTCCACATTTCTGGTAAAGTGTTTCCAGTGTTGGCATACTTATTAACATTACCTTGAATAACAATTGTAACATACATTAATATGATATTGGTCTATAAAAAAGATTGATATTTAAAAAATAAGTTGTTACTAATATAGCCAACTCGATTAATGAAAAAAGAACTTAAAAATAAAATAGTTTTAAAGAAACAGGTTACTATTATTTTAAAACAGAAATTGTTTCTGCCAAAGGGTTTCTTATATTAAATTATTTAATTAGCATGTGTTTCACAAAATAAATATTACATAACCTTTACTAACCTTAGCAGAAAATTTGTAATCGGCGTCTGATGGTTCTAAAATTGCATCATTTCCATTTGGATTTTCAATGTCTTTATGCATGAGATGATAGTTACAAGGATTATTGAGCGAAAAAGGTGCTTGTGGGGGAAACGCTTCTCCCCATTTTACATATGCATTAAAGAAGTCCGAAGGTATATATAAATTGTTATATCTTTGTGACAAAGCAGGTACATCTGCTTTTTGTCTGAAAATAAAAGATTGGATGAAGAGGAATAGCATGTTAGTTATTCTTAATATTTTTAGTTCAAGCAATAATTCAACACCACTAAGGCATTGTTAATATCAAGTTTTAACAGGTTTTTTATTATTTGCTCTTTGTCTACTCCGCCAATTTCACAATCAATTTGTAACAAACTATTAACATGTTGTAGCCATATTTCATCAACATGTTTATTTATTGCAAAATTTCATGAGCACAGAACAAATAGTAGAAAACAATATAACTGAAACTTTTTTTAAATATTACTCTAAAAATGAAATAAAATGTATAAAATAAATTTAAATATAAATATTGAAAAACATGGGACATAGAATATATAATTATAGAAAACACCTGTCCTTGCAAAAACTTATGAAAAATTTCATCATATCATTTGCAATGCAAAACATTCATTCATCAATTATCTTTTACCTTTTTTGTATTAATTTTTTCTATTGAAATTAATTTAGATTTTAGTTTATAAGCCTCTTATAACTATGGTCTATTAAATTATCAATCATATATTTTACTAAAGAGTTGTAGATATGTTTACCCACACATTTTGACAAAACAAATGGCATGATGAAGCAGGTATGTAAAATAATATTGTAACATTAGGTTGTGTTACACAAATTTAAGTATCCCTAATATTAGGACATCCATTGCTGTTACTACAGTATTAAAGTTTATAATTTTTAAAACTGAGAGACGCAGATATATTTTCTTTAAATTTTATATTTGCAATCAGCTCTATAGCTTTTAATCAGATTCGTCTTTGATTAGTTTATATTTGTGAGTGCACATCCAATGATGTGTCATCACTTATTTCGTAAACTACCTACAGTGGTCAGATATTCAGATTAAGGTCAATTGTGTCCTTTAAGTCACAATAGACAATGATTTGTATGTGTTAGATTTTTTTATAGGCTGCACAAAACCTTCCAATTCCCTCCTTAACAGTTGAAATTTCAAGGTACTCATGTATTTCTTTGATCCGAGTGTACCATCGGGCATTGCATAATGTCTTCAATACTTTATTTTGGTATTGTTGAAGTATTTCTATATTAGAGTGACTTGCAGATCCCTGTAGTTGTATTTCATATGTCCAAACCCGTTTTAATAAGATTTAGATATGATTGAATATATATTTGTGTTCATCGTTCTATTACTTACATGTCAAGTGGCATTCTAGGTACCCGTACAACATATTTAACAGGTGATGGTTGACGTACAACAGAGCGTTTTCTTGGTGGTGATTCCCTACGATTTCTACTATCACGTCTATCTCTTGATCTTGATCGACTTCTTGTACGGGAACGCTTCTGTAATGTATTTTTAATTTTTTAACATAAGAAAAAAAAAACAAGAAATGCTGATCTGGAATGTTTAAATATGTGAAGGTTTCTTAAAAATATTTGCTGAGTTATTTGTAAGATAAATTGGTTTATAGCTTAAAGGCATTTTACAAGGATAGTCTTCACTTTAATGCATATGTTAAATATAAAGAAAGTCTAATTTATAAAGGAAAGTTATTAGTTACTCTGTCATCTCTTCGAGGTGGTCTATCATCGCGCCGAGGCATAGGCTTCTTTGCTGATGGAGGTGGGACAGCATTATATGAATTTGATCTCGACTGTGCTGGTTTCTGAACTGACACTGTTTTCGGTAAAACTTGGACTCGTGTCGCATTCCATTTAAAAGGCATGTTAGGATTGTAAGTCGCTTCAACAAGCACTCTGTCATTCATTTTAGGAATTATTCCTTTCGCACAAACCGAAGTTTGATAGAACACATCATGGTCTATAAAACCGAACTCATTGTGTGTTTTGGTAACCATACCAGTAAATACACGTTGTTCAGTATTGGCAGTAGTTTGATTAGCTTGAACGTTCTGGTACAGACCAGGGTTCATAGCGCGCGGCGTCGGATACGCCACTACATTTCCAGGGTATATTTGACCTTGCGACATTTGACTCATCGGCATTTGGCCCGCCATTGGCATCGCCATACCGCCTTGAGCCTGCATAGGATTAAACATAGTTTGTGTTTGTTGAAAAGGCATCATTCCTTGCTGTGTCATCATGGCATTAGGGTCCATTATCTGAGGATTAATGCCGCCCATGTTTGTATTCACATTGGAGCGAGCCCATGGCGGATTTTTTGTGCCGCTACCGGATTGCATATTTTTATTAGCACTCCAATTGTTCATGTACACTTCTTAATTATATAAATTGATAAAGACACCAGATAAATATCACGATAAAAACACGGTAAACTAATAATAAAGATTTAATCACGCTTCACTCAGTATTACATTATACTTTCATGATACACAATAGTCAACCCCAAGCTATCGTAACAAAAATAGTGTGACCAAGTTAAAATAAAGATTGTAAATATATATCGATATTAGATAAAATATCGATATTTATTATCGATATATAATCAAACCTTCAGAAGATGCTATAAATTCGATCAGAGTCCTGAGAGCTATAATCAAAGATATAATTTTCTTATCTCTGTTAACGCAGACAAGATTTGTTATTTAGATTTTAATTTAAGGATTAATTTAAGCTGGTTCTGATACACTGGAAAGCAGATAATGTTCACTAGTACTTGCTCCCGGAAATCCCTTTTGGAGGATCATTAAATTATAAAGTGATATTTCTAAAATCGATGTGAATGGAGTAGCATTTTTTTTTACTTACAGAAGGACATTACAAAACATCAACGATATAGGTTTAAATAAGAAATACCAATAATTGCCTTTATACATATTAAAATCGTTTGATATGCTACTATTCAATGTGTTTCTAACCTTTATTACAGGCTTTTAATTTTTCAGTATCGAGAAATCAAACATGAACTCTTCACGACATATATAAATATTGATGTAACGTTATGATAATTATACACTTATAAAAAAAAACATGTTCCAATTTACATGAACATCTCTAAGTTGAAATATATAAATATGTTATTTTATTAATGTTTAATAAAAAAATACATTGAATGCTTTTTCTCTATTTGTATTGTTTATAGGTTAGTCTTTGCCCATAATTTCATGTGATGTTACTCCCGCACATGTGTTGAATTAAATTTTGTCTAATGTCGTGACAAATGCAGATGTATAAAATTACACATGACATGACAATGGATGACATTATTGTAAAGTGTTACGAACCTAATACAAATAAACATTACGAGATACCTTTTATAGTTAAAGTTTATATAAGTATATTTTATAGTTGTGTGGTGATATACGTAACACGTTAACTGCACTAGCAGTTTTTATACAACTTAAGGGAGTTTAGAGTACGCTAATTTTGAATTAGTGGGATGACACAGGTTTGTAAGAGTTTAATTAGCGCCATTATCACACCGTTATTGACATAGATAAAGATACCATATTATGAATTAATATGATATGAATATGAACTTTCAAACATACGAAAATAGAATAGCAAAATCTTACTTTAACTCTGGTCACACTGAGAAAACTTTGCGAGGATAGGTATTAGTTTTACGTAAAATGCGAAATTTATGCAAATAACTTACTAGACTAACTACTACTAAAATATAGGTGTTTTACAAGTTAGTAGACTCTCTTTTTTTATTAATTTAACAGTAATTCACAGAACCGGCACTGATTCTTTACGTCCAATATATTATTATACCCTAATAAAAAAACTTGTCTGTTGGTACATTTATTTTAGTTTTACCAAATTTTGTGTGTATTATCCACGAAATAAAGAGATAAGTGGGAATAGTATGTTATCAACGTACGGTAAGAGTGTCGCCAACATATCACGGACCAAATGTAGAAGTTTCGATGAAACACCAATCACGTATAAAAATCCATATTAATCTGAAACAAATTAGGTTAATTAATAGTCCTATCAAAAATTAAGTTCTATTTCGACAGAAGGCTTTTTTTTTCTTATTGTTATTAAAATTAAAGACGTTTTTCATTGAGGGCTTAAATCATGGATGAAAGTCATTCCGTGGTTTAAACAGTATTCAAATATCACGTAACAAGCTCTATTCATTTTTCCATGTCAAATACGAAGCAACTACCTCTACTTGCCGCTAGAGGTCGCTTTAAAAATACGTACCTAATATACTTTTTTCCGTTATTCTTAATAAGAGAAAAAACATAAATGAGTTGTTTAATTTGTTTTATTTTAAGATTACATCAGCAACTTCTAAAATTGTTCTCAATGAAATAAAAATATTACTATAAAACTTTGTAATTATATTAGTTGTCAATTATAGTATTTTTAACCCAAGAAAAATAAGGGACGAGGTTCTCAAGTCGACGCGTACGTTTTTTTATGTATTACCACGCATAGCTATTTACAATGTAGGCCGATTTTGGAAATTCTTTTTTTATTGGAAAAAATATACTTGGAAGTGAGTTCCACATAAATTTGGAAAAAAAATTTAACCCTAAGGGTATTAAAACAGAGAATGATTGATTGTTCACCCACTGATTAGATCTAATAATTAAACCGCTGAAAAAACTGAAAAGCAAAAAATAATAAATCTTTTACTTTATTAATCTGAATAACTAAGTTCTTAAACTTATGTACGTATACCAAAGTACTTTTGAGTCGGCGCCAAACAATCATTGAACAAAGATCACAATATTACCTTAAATTCAAACAAATAACTAAATCAAATTAAAATGCAATTTGAAATCTTCAGCAATAACGTGTGTACCCGATTGGGTTATTGTCTCGCTGACGTTAATTTCGTAAACACTCGGCATTTTCCGCCGAAGGGGATGCCGCCTCCGCGCATCACGCTTTACGTAATTAATTAATTTGCTTGTTTGGTGCCGACTTAAAAATACTTAGGTGTACGTTAGTTTAAGAATTTAGTTATTGAGATTAATAAAGTAAAAGATTTATCGTTTTTTGCTTTTCAGTTTTTTCGACAGTTTGATTTTTTGTTAAAAAGTTTTTATTTTCACAAAGTGTAACGTGAGATAAATCATTTTTCTTAATTCGAATACCTTTACTAACATATATTATATTTATATATATTATATCCATTATATTTTCAGTAATACATAATTTGATCACCTAACGGTATCTGCAAAGAGAATTATACTCAAATATTTTGTCGTTGGCAATAGATAATATTTACTAGTATAAAAATGTTAATTTTCACAAGTGTATTTTAAATTATCATAAAATGTATGATACTCTTTCGGTAATAATGGTTTGAGAGATTATAAGTCCTAGTATTTTTTTACTAGTTAACGGGATTTCTTTTGAATAAAAATCCTTAGCTCCAGTTTCGATAGGATAATAACAATTCAAATGTTGCGGAATATTCTCCCATTAGTTATCAAAAGATAATGTAAACAATTACGACTACCTTATCATATATTTTAACATACGAGGTTGCGCATGACATGTTTCCTCTAGTTAAGATATGAGATTGAATTTTTTTAAACATATAACTATACAGAATTATGTAGCGTAATCTACTGATTAATTTTCCGATTAAAAAAATGGAGTTAACGAGTTAGTGTTAGTAAACCATAGATTTTTTAATGTTACAAAAATTCATGACCTTGAAACTTAACATTTGATTTTTGGTATCGTATAAACGTTTTTTTTTTATTTTTCTGCAAAATGAATAAGTCGATCTCTTATTTTTATGTATTTCATAAAGTAATATAATTATATCTCTATTATACACTATTGTTATTATTTGTTAAATAAATTTACCTATTATTACAAATTGTCTAGTTATTCTTCCAAAGTAGAATAAAAATATTATTTCTATTTTATTATTTCTACATTTATTTCCGAAAATACATCGTTGTACAGTTTTCTTCAGTGCATTATTAAATGCGTTAGTAAGATAAACACATTTGTTAGATCTTTAACTTTATTAACACGTTTTCTTGTACGTACGTTAAGGTGGATTTTTCTAACTGGTGTTAAACTAATTTCCTGACGAGCTAGGAACTTGAAATATAGAACATAGCTCAGAATTATTTATTGCAATGCGTAACGTGATTAAATCAGGAGGGTCGGTAAAAATGTGTCGTGGACGTCTTTCGTAACGCGCAGTTTATAGTTTGCGGCGGATACCACAAACGGACTGGGATGATTCACGGCTTTTTCAAAATAACTAATCGTAAGTGATTTTACGTACGCCCAGATAGAAGGGATCTCTAGGTCTCTATGGAGATCGACTCTCCGGATGTACCACGGGGCACCGGTCACTTTACGTAAAGCACGATGTTGGAGAACCTGCAGCTTATGAAAGTTATCTTTGGACATATGCGCAAAAACGGGACAGCTATATGTCCTCACAGGACGGATACACGTCTTATACAAAGTGAGCTTGTGTCTGAGGGACATCTTACTCTTATGACAAAGCAACGGATGGAGGCAACACAAGACCATAGCGGCTTTGTTTCGCACTCTGTCTATATGTGAATTGAACTTTAAATGTCTATCTAATGTAACACCGAGATATTTGACCTCTTCGACCCAAGGGATATCGATTCCGTATAGCCTGATGGGCTCAAATTTATTAGCGCGTTTCGTGTGATCGAAGAGTATTGCGGCACTTTTATCGGGATTAACTTCTATGCGCCATCGACAAAACCATTTACCGAGAGTATGAACGGCTTTTTCGATGCGCTTCCTAAGAAAGTCCGACCGCCAGCCAGAAGTGTAAATAACGTTATCGTCAGCGTAACAACCTACCTCGACCCCCCGAGACCAAGGTAAGTCAATGATGAACAGATTGAAGAGCGTGGGTGCGAGTATGGAGCCCTGTGGCACACCTGAGTGTATCGGGTGGTGCAGCGATAGTTCACCATCTACTCTGAAACGGAATGTCCTATCAGTGAGATAATCGCGGATAATATGAATTAACCTATCGGGTACGCGAAATTTACATAATTTATGGATGAGCCCTCCATGCTAGACCTTATCGAAGGCCTTGGCGACATCGAAGAAGACTGCAATTGTGCGTTTCGGTTTACGTTTCGGATCGGCGTTAAATTTAGAGAAAACGTACTCCGTGAGGCGGTGTACTTGATTCATGCAAGAGTGTTCGGCGCGAAATCCGAACTGCTCAGGTGGTATTAATTTTAACTCTGTAATCAAGAACTGGAGACGGTTCAGAAGGAGCCGCTCGTAAAGTTTTCTTAAGGTATCTAACAAACTAATGGGGCGATAGCTAACGGGAAGCATAGCTTTCTTGCCGGGCTTGTGAATACCTATCACTACGGCCTTTTTGCAGACGGCCGGAAAGTGACCCTGGGACATGGCCGCATTAGATCGTGCTAGGACAATGTGTGAGGATTCAGAAATCTTTATAGTGTCAAATTTTTTTGCTGCTAAGATTAACTATCTTATGCTTCATACTAAGTATGTTGTCTTGAAAACGTAGTATACTAGAAAACATATTTAATAGTTCACATGGTTCGATCCCTCGGTAGGAAGCCCTTGAGTGCGTTGCTTGCGCTATACGGTGACACACAAATATACATCACCGCTACAACACTACACGATTACCCCCACACACGTGCACGCCTACACGCTTACACATGAAAATGGAAGGGTTTACTTTTTTCCCTTATCGAACTGAAAAACTCTCAATTTTCCGATAATAAATATATGGAGGAGTTGTTGAGGCGTGTATGCTTGGTACACATATACGTTTCAACAACTCATACATATATGAATAGTTAGCTAGGTTAGCTAAGATAGGTCGTGATTTTGCATGCAACAGGCAACAGCCAGGCCGAGGTGTGCCGTGCGCCCTTGAGCTGGTTGCCAGAATGGAATCGGCTGAGTGCCTTAAGCGCTCGTCTTAGTAGTTCGGTGAAGCTGTTAAGACCTTACTGGGTCAATAGCGTAGACGTTTCGAAAAAAAAAAAAAATAGTTCACATATGAGATGTCGTTATCGATTAGATGAGTAAATATAAATAATAATAAAGTGTCTAGTGCTTCCAAAGTAAAACCTGCTTAAATGAAAGCCTCCATACTCATCACTGTGAAAAGTTGTTCCTACTACGTCTAACAAAAAGCTGGTAGTACTTATATAGCAACATCTTGTAGGCTTGTAAAGCAGAAAGCAAAAATCAGTGTTCTATCTTTATGTAGATACACAGTTAACGTTATGTATGTAGCTCTAAGCATCTTTTCCATCTCAGTTTTGTGAGGTAATTCGTGAAGAACGGACGTATCGCTGAATCTTTCAGTGACATTATTTTTCGGGAGAAAAAGTAGTGAAAATATTTTTCAGCAAGCCGTTAAATTGTATGCAATAATTTTTATTTTCTTGTATATTATTTTGTGAATTAAGTGTTTTTTGTTTTTTAAGAAATTGATAAATTGGTAAATAGTCGAACACTATAGAAAATAGGACGTGTTGTTATTCAAGGTGGTGTGATATTTTCGTAACTACCCGGGCAAACTGCCAAATTGAATATATGCAAACAAATCTAAATTATCACGTGAACTAAACTGCATCATATGAAGTCTATAGAAAAAGACTCCTATGAATAAATAAGTTTATATTAATGATTATGTGACTAAAATGTGAAAATAAAATTATTATTAATAAATTCTAGTGTTATTCACTTTTATTTAAATTTGACTATGAAATACTCGAGACGTGTGTGAAAATTTTTAAGGAAAATCTGCAAATAATAATGGTATTTTGAGAATGAGTGTGGAATTCGTGAAATCGGATATTGAATCCAGTCCGCAGCAGCAGAGGGTTAATCGAGTTTTTCAGAGACGAGGTCCTGCACCTCAAAAGAAGTCTATTGCGTCTAGATTATGGGATCTTTTGCAACCGTTGGCAAGATTATGGGGTATCATTACTGCTGTAGGTGAGTTTTGGAATTCTGTTTTGTATGTTGTCTTCTTATATCACGTTTTTGCTGAATTACGAATTGCCATCTCGTCTTTAACATCTGTAAGGTGTCAGTTATGGTTCATGATTTATTTATTTTATAAACAGGGTTCAGTATAATTTTTTTACGCGTGGGTGGTTTTTTTTTTTTAAACAAAATATAGATATCGCAGTAATGAGTATAAAAACACTTTTCTTTTGAGGGTGAACAAAAATTGCATTTCTCAGAATATCGTGTAAGAAAACAATCAACACGGTACTCAAGTTTATGAGAGATATTATTTCAGAACGCAGATTGAAATCGTTCCTAACTATTACTGCTCTTATGCCCTTATTTACAAATTAATAACATTTATATCTTGACTAGTTTTTGCTTACGATTTTGTTATTAATGTCATCTAAATGAAACTACTCGCACGCCACCTATTATGAACTGCTTATACTAATTCGGAATCTGTCACGGATACTCTTGCAATACAACATTCAAGTTTCATATCAATGTGATGGAAAGTCTAGGAACGTTCATGGGACTAACGAAGAAATACTTTATTAAATTGGAAATTTTAACTAAAGATACCAGAATGTATATCTCGGTGCATATTGATGCAGAAAATAGTGAATTTTATCGTTGGTAATGCAATGTTTAATTTTAGTATGAAAACAAATGCAAGGTCAGTTATTAATTAATGTGTTGCTATAAAACCAGTTCGTTTGGTTATAATTATAAAATTTATTATAAAAACAAAACAATTCATAGTGACTTCGTTTACGAAGACTCTTTTAAAATTGTATTTACAGTAACCAACCTTCCAGTACATTATTACTGCAATTGTCAAGTTGGTAATAATATTACAAGTTTCTTGAATAGTTACTTTGGGTTAACGCTAACACGCAACGAGCGATCTCAAGAGGAAAAAAACCCCGATTTTTAAACATTCTTCATTGGTGCCCCGCTCCTGGTCTTAACGTGATGATATATATATCATTTATTATAAGCTATAGCCTATAACTATCCTCGGTAAATGAGCTCTATAACATTGAAAATAATTTTTAAATCGGACCAGTACTTTTTGAGATTACCCCCTACAACGCCACAACGTAACACATTCACAAACTTTACTTCTTTATAATATTAGTGTAAATTAATAATCAAGTTATTTATTAGGCTTCTCCAATATAATTAGATAAGTTTCTATCACGTACTACGTAGAACATCACTATCACCAACTATGTAGATTAGCATCCTTTAAGACGCATGTTAGTATCTATAAGATTCAGCTGTTATATTAATACCAGTATATACTATAAGCCATTATTGCACTTAAATGCTTGTGGATAAAAATAGGTTTAGTACGACAATTAGTTTATTAGGCTACTAGCTGACCCGTGCAACTTCGTTTGCACCAAATTTGTTATCACGCGAAAAAATTGTTTCTTTTTTTTATCGTAGCACGGCAAAATGGCTGCACTATGCCTGATGGTAAGCACAGTACAATCCAAAAACAATAGCGACCACCGAGTGACACACTATCCATCGCTGGTCGCCACTATCATGCCGGCCTACAAAAAGCTGGATATGCACAGGCTGATCCCGAAACGCGACGCGCAGAAGCGAATCACTATTACGGATTTTTTCGTCATGTACATGGTGGTTGTGACCCAGTCAGGCTGTAAAGCCCTACCACCCCGCAAATAAAACTGATACCCGATTGCAGCCACAACTACCGTTTCCAATTGTGAATCCAAACTATCCACGGATTCACTTAAACATATACCCAGATTACATGTATTTATTTTTTAAATAAACCTAGTACCCATTCGTAGCGTCATCTACCAGGATCAATTAAAATAAAAACTAACCTACATAAAACTGATTAAACATCTCTACTACATACTTTATCATAACTATCTTCGACTTGTATTAAAACCTTTTTATACTTCATTGTATTAAAGAAAAATATATGAACACCGTATCGAAGCGTCAAACATCCCGCCGATAACGTCAAATGTCACTTGCTTGAAACTATTGTCTAAGAGTTATAAACTGTTTCAAAAACGTATTTGAAATATATTTCCAATATATTTTTATAAATAATCTCTGTACCACTCACAACATAGTACCTTCAAACCAAGCCAGTTTTATACATCAGGTTCAATCCCTCGGTAAGGATCCCTTGAGTGCGTTGCTTGCGCGATACGGTGACACACAAATATACATCACTGCTACAACACTACACGATCACCCCCACACACGTGAAACACATGAAACACTGAATGATGATGAATGAAACATGTTACACATGAAAGTGGAAGGGTTTACTTTTTTCCTTATCGAACTAAAAAACTCTCAATTTTCCGATAATAAATATATGCAGGAGTTGTTGAGGCGTGTATGCTTGGTATACATATACGTTTCAACAACTCATACATATATGAATAGTTAGCTAGATTAGTTAAGGTAGGTCGCGATTTTGCATGCAACAGGCAACAGCCAAGCCGAGGTGTGCCGTGTACCCTTGAACTGTTTGCCTAAATAAAATCGGCTCAGTGCCTTAAGCGCTCGTCTTAGTAGTCCGGTAACTTGTATACCTATATAAGTTATTGAAACATGCATGTGTACCAAGCATACGTGCCTCAACAACTTCTATATGTATTTTGTGTAGGAAAAAATCCTCTAAACTATGTAGAATAGGATAACGAAAAATAAGGGTAGAACTCTTGTGTCACTGTATCGCGTGAGCAGCGTACTCAAGGGCTCCACGCCCAGGGAACAGATCTAGGCTTGAGCCGTTGCCGAGAAGGGCCTAATTTGGTGTACGGGAGCGAAATTTAGTCCCAGACCACGGCGGCGTGATCTGCGGTTATGCGGGCGTGGGTGAGAACACGCTCTGTTTGAAGAGACAGGCTGGTACTGATCGTTCGCTGACGTGATTGAATCAGGAGGGTCGGTAAAAATGTGTCGCGGTCGTCTTCTATACTGCGCAGCGTTGGGTACGGGTTCATCGTTCGCGGCGGATACCACTAACGGGCTGGGATGATTCGCGGCTTTTTCGAAATAACTACCTGTATGTGATTTTATATACGCTCAGACAGAAAGCATCTCCAGGTCCTGTGGAGATCCTTATTCCGGACGTACCATGGGGCACCGGTGATTTTACGTAGGGCTCAGTTCTGGAGAACCTGCAACTTTTGAATACGATTTTGCGCATGTGCAAAGACCGAACAACTGTACGTCATAATCGGACGGATGCAAGTTTTGTATAAAGTGAGTTTGTCTGGGGGATATTTTACTCTTATGACAAAGCAAATGACAGAAACGACCTAAGACCGTACGGCTTTGTTTCGCACTCTTTCTGTGTGTGAATCGAAATTTAAGTGTTTATCTAAAGTAACACCAAGATATTTCACCTCGCCGGCCCAAGGTATTTCGGCTTTGTATAGCCTGATGATCGAAGACGCATATATTTGAGATGGCGTCAATCCCAAGTCATACGTTTACGTTTATCGTTGTATATGGTGGTCAATAATGTTTAATAAAATGAAATTGGTATTGGTATTGGTATTTTGCTATGAAAAAAAATAATTGGTTTGAAATTTATTATTGGAACGAAGTTCCTTACGGCAGGCTTGGAGGAGATAGAGATTTTGCTGCGCGACCGAACTGAAAAAAATGTGATAGTAAAACTGTAACGAAAAGTGCATGGAATAAAACAGTTAAATGAGACGTGCGCAGGCGCGACAGTCGTATACATAAGCGAGTAGTGTATAATATCTTTCTCTTTCTCCTTTTTTGTAATTATTTCTATTTCTATGTAATTTTATGTTGTCAAACAAAAATAAAGAGACATATTTTGTTATTTTAATTGATAATTTGAATTACGATTACATAAAATTAAGCACGATTTTTTTTTCCAAATAGTGTCGATTCTACATTAGCCGAAAGAACTTCGTTCCTACCTGGTGTCCCACGACACCACATTCTTTTTTTTATTTATAAAATATATCAGCAGGTATATATATGATTGTTTATAAAAAATGTGTCTGAATGTTTAATTGCGTTTAAAAGTTACTGAAAAAAATGTTCCTAAACTTATTATTGATTAATCATAAATCAAAATGCCTATTAAAAATACAACGTTAACCCGCTACCAAGTGTCCTAAATTCTGTCTATTGATATATTGATAATTTCTGTAGGTGGTAGAGCCACGCTGAAGCTAATACTGGTTTCAGCATGAATGGGTCGGCTCGTTCGGGCTAATACTGCCAGAATACTTACAGAAAACCGACGTCAAATAACAGTGCTTGCATTGTAATGTTTCGTTCGGTCAGTGAGAGTGCCGGAGGTTCCCTTACACTCCCCCATATACAGGTTGGAAACGCACTTACAAATCCCCTGGTGTTGCTAGTGTCTATAGACGGTGGTGGTCACTAAACATCACGTGACCCACCTGTTCGTTTGCCTCTTATGATATAAAAAAAATATATTGATGTATTAAAGAACCAGGTATTCTAAAATTCTTGTTCTTTTAAGGTTGCCGGCTCTTGTACTAAGGTGTCGCAAAAAAGTCTAGTTACGTTAACTGCAAATTTTTGTTTTTCGTTATTCTGGAAAACTCATTGCGTTTTATGGGACAAAGAGTATCCTGGATGTAGTCTTCTAATATTAGTTATCACCGTGTCAAATTTCGTTAAAATTGGTTCAGTACTTTCAGAGTAATTCGGGTTTATATTCTAGACTTTAATCCTTTATCCTGGAGAACCCTTTGCGTTTTATGAGACAAAAAGTATATTTGATGTAATCTCGTAATATTAGTTATCACTATGTCAAGTTTCATCAAGATTGGTTCAGTACTTTCAGAGTGATGCGTGTGCATAGGGACATACAGACAGACAGACAGACAAAAATTTTAAAAAGATTATTTTTGGCTTCTATATCGATAACATAGTCTACCCTGATTAAAATTTTCAAAAAATATTTAATGTACAGATTTCGACTTGTTACAGTTTTATTATAGTATAGATAGAATATGACAAAAAATTAGTTCGCGCGGAAGAAGTGAACATTCGTCACTAAATCTTTTAAATCATATTGTTTTTAGCGCTAAATGTTTAACGCAACAGTGCTTCATATCCCCTCTATGGTAGCGTTAAACGTTTAACGCAACCTTGTTGGAAGTCGCATTAGAAATTTCATTCAAAAAACGTTTTTTACCTGTGAATGCATAGTGATATAACACTGTATTATAAATTTGCTTAAAAAACTAAAGACATTTGTTGACGGCAGTCGCTGGGTATATCATTATTACATTACTTGACATTACTGCTATAGGAAATCATGACCGACTTGGAATTAACTTGAGGTTGTCAGGAATGAACTACTGCTAAGGGAAGAAAGTATCGTTAAAACCGGACCATGGCTTAAGTAAGAAGTAATCTTTGGTGTAAATGCATATATCAATTAAAACAACAAGCTCTTACATTCTATTACTTGCAACTACTCGCAGCTTCGTTAGGGTTATTTACGCATAATTATTTTTGATTCGTTTTTTTTTATTTCACTTGTATATGTTTATATTTATGAATTTTGAAACTGTTATTTGTAATATTAATAGGCTATCACTTCTGAAATGACAACAGTTTCCATATACAAAATTTCATTAAAATCTAGCAATGGCCGGGGATCTGCACGCGTTTTTGTATTCAGTGATTATCTTTCTTTAATTATTTAATTTTATTAAGATATTTGTTTATTTTGTGACTGTAAAAGTACTATTATAATTTGTATAAGATATCAGTGTTCAAATAATTTACTTTCTTTTATATGTTCTTTCCTTTATTTTATTGTAGGTGGTAGAGCCACGCTGAAGCTATCACTGGTTTCACCATGAATGGGTCGGCTCACCTGGGGTAGTACAACCCTTTCCCAGAAAACTGGGTGAAGTAACAATGCTTGCATTGTTGCGTTAAGTTCAGTCAGTGAGAGCTTAGAAAGCCCATCTCCTCTCCCCCTTCTCCTCTAAATACAGGCTGGCAATGCACTTCGACTCCTCTGGTGCTGCTGAACGGCGGTGATCACTTAACAACAGGTGACCTGCCTGTCCGTTTGCCTCCTATCACATAAAAAAAAAATTACAAATCTCAAAGTGTTATTTGATATTTTTTAAACCGTAGTAATTTTGAAACAGTATATACTTTTCGTATATATTTTCTAAGAATAAAATAATCTTCGTGTGCGTGTTCCAGTTGCTCCGAGAATGGTTTAGATTCACAATTGGATCCGGTAAGTGGCGTTACGGTTGACTTTTAGTTTTTTTTTAAATTATCAAAGTAGGACAATGTCTGTCGGGCCCGCTAGTTTATTATAAAACTTTAGGAAATCAATTAAACGTCCAGATAAATAACTATATAATTATTAATATAGATTATCAATATAAACAATAATAGTTAGTTTTATTAATCTCACAATAACTAATATTAAAATTAAGCATTAACTTATACATATAACATTAACAATAATATTAAGGAAAGGCGGAACGCCACAGAGGTCTTAACAGCTTCACCGGAATACTTCAACGTGAATGTGGTAGCTAGATGGGTTTAGAAAGAGCCCTAACCCCGTGTGGTTGGTTTCAAAGGTCCGGCTCATTCGATGCCATCATTGTTTCAAATATTATTACAATACGCGACCTATAAGCCTGTTTTATGTTATTCCATCCAATTCGATTGTAAACAAATTAGGTAGAAATACAAATTGTATGTGTAGGTAATAGAAAAAGTTGCTGATAAGTAATAAATATTGTTACTAATCATCTTTTAAGGAACATTTTTTATATGAGTTGTAGAGTCATCAAATTCTTATGTAGGTTGCATTGTTTACGGACGTTGAAATAATAGATGCATTTAAGTTTTTATAGTTTATCATCAAGTAATATCATTTACTAGTTTGCAGTTTTAATTTTAACATTTAATTTGACTATTGCTTACGAAATCATTACATAGTATAAAACAAAGTCCCCTACCGCGTCTGTCTGTCAGTCTGTTTGCGATAAAACCCAAAAACTACTGAACGGATTTTTATGCGGTTTTCACCAATAGATATAGTCACCAATAGTGATTCTTGAAAAGGTTTAGGTTTACCATGTGTTATAGGTTTTTTGATCAGGGCGGGACAATGTCCGCCGTAATTTATCGCTAGTAATTTATGTAACCAGTTAGTATTTATAGGAAAAATATAAGTAATACTCTTCTTATAAATAATAATAATAATAATGTTTTCTACGTTGTAACTGCGATTTCAAAAACTTTCTTGAAATACTGGAGGTGGTAAAGCCACGCTCGCAGTATTATTGGCTTCAGCATGAATAGGTCGGCTCGCCCGGGATAGTACCACCCTCTCACAGAAAACTGACGTGAAATAAAATTGTTTGCATTGTTGAGTTTCTTTCGGCTAGTAAGAGCGCCGGAGGCCCACCTCCCACTTTCCTCTCCCCTTACCATTTCCCTCTTTCTCTCATATCTCCCAAACACAGGCCGGCAACCTACTTGCATCGCGCTTGGTGTTGCTGGTGTCTATGAACGGCGGTAATCACTTAACATCAGGTGACCCGACCCGCCTATTCGTTTGCCTCCTATGATATAAAAAAAATTTCACAAAATACCTCCACTTCCGAAAATATCATTTATTCCGTAGACACTTGTATTTATTTTATTTGAGCCTTGAATCTAGTTAAAGATTTAGATAAGACACATCTATTGCATTATACATCAATTAATGTCAGTCTTCTGCCAACATTATGTAAACTTTGATAAAGGAATGATTATGTACTTTAACTTACAGGATATTGAAGATCTAATTAAAATTATAACTTACTAACTTTTGCCTGCGGCAATGCGTGACTTGATCGTATTGATTTACTCCTAGGGAACAGATAGATATATTATTCTGGATGAAAGGTATCTTACGTCCATTCTGTATCCCTGATAACTTGTGTGTAACATATTATGATCATTAATTTACTAGTAGAGCTGTGCAAGCGTAGTAAACAAACACACTTTCACATTTTTAATATTATTTAGGATCAACATCATTCTCCTGCTAAAATAATTACTTGCATTTTGATAAAGAAATGGTTACTGCAACTGTCAAAGTTGTGAAAATCTCTTTTATAAGTAGTTGTTGCCCCTGGCATCGTCTGTGTTGTTTGTTCTCTTTAAACAATATAATATTTGTACATAGGAAAAAACATAAGAAAGATATGTGAACAAAAATATGTTTTAAAAAAATCTTTAACATTTTGTAGTGTCTATGAAAATCGTAATTTATTAAAACCCTAATAACTTAGAGGTATATATATTTTAATTTATGTAGACTATATAATTTCAGCATTGCCCATATTCTATTCAAAGGGAAAATATAAACTCGTCTTGTACAACCTTATACATAAACATATGTATATCCACATAACATATAGTCAACTTATGTTCACTAAGTTTATTTTTGCACGGACCCAACTTCCAGGAAACAGATTGTTCTAATGTGGTGATGTGAGACAATATGTTTTGTACTTTTCTTTGTAATAAGCAAACTTTTTTGATTCTGTTGTTTAGCACAATAAATATAAGTAGACACATAAATAGATATGATCGAACATATCGTATTTAAGGTGTAACAATCAGTATGGTGGTACGCTTAGGCGAATCGTCTTCTATCTATAAATCAAGCGGGCTGTTACGAATCTATATCAAATCGAATTACTACACTTGGACATAAACCACTCCCTGACTTTCTTTTATTATTGTGTTTCGAGATTGCTCACATTTTAAAAAAGCTGCAATTTTTTTTATTCTTTACTAGCGGTCCTGGGGGACGTAGTCCCGCTCTGATAATGAAATAAACCTTGACAAATTATATGCCTAGAACTTCTGTTACAAAATACGTATAGTCAGCCGCTCAGTAAGGATAACCATTTATATATCTTTAATATGGTGGCGCTAATAATGCTTCGGTGGCGTTGTAGTCTCTCCTCTTCGGTATCTCGTATCGATACCGGACCTAGTCATTAACTTCTTCATTAATCACTTTATCTACTAGTTGTAAACCGTGTTAGTTCTTCAACCAGTAGCAGGGACTTTTAAATGCAAAAACACTTTAGGTAGCATTAATTAACAGATTTATTATAGTACTGTTTTAATTTTAACAGTCTACAGACAATATAACATATGTGTTTGTACTCAATCCTGAATAACGAATATCCGAAATACCCCTGAATGCGCGCTCTTACCACCGAATTACTTGCTTATGATTGGTCGTTGTAGACTGACAGTATGACAGTATCTCGACCAATCATAAGAAGTACTTTAACATGATAAAAATTGCATGAAAATCCATTCAGAAGTTTACAAAAACTCAAATTTATAGCTAACAGACAGAGAGACGAGGTAGGGGACTTTGTTTTATACTATGTAATCATAGGTTTTAACCTTTGACCACAATCTCGTCTGATATGAAATGACATGATCTAGGATCGTTAACACGTTAAACCTAGAGAAGGCTGGATTTCGACTGGATCTGCTAGAAAACACCAACATATGCTCGATGACAGATTTTCTGTTCTGCTCTATTTCTGCTATGCTTTTATCATGCTATTTTCCTTCACTGAAAGCTCCGACTCAGTTGCTAGGATTCGAACTTGCGTCCATCGACACGGTGCCAGAACACACTATTAACTACGCCCTCATCGCCCCAAAAAGTTAATTTCTTAACGTTACCTCATAGGTTTTGTACCAACTTTGGTCTTATTTTAGCTAATATTGGCTGAGATTGTAAGTGTACGGTCAGATTGGACGCTTAAATCGAGCGAGGAGCGTGGCGGGGCATGCGGCGTTCGTTTCAAACACATACCCGATTAGGCCTCCCACGGCAGCGGCTCAAGCCTAGGTTCGATCCCTCGGTAGGGAGCCCTTGAGTGCGTTGCTTGCGCGATACGGTGACACACCAATACATCACTGCTACAACACTACACGATCACCCCCACACACGTACACGCCTACACGCTACACATTTTGGTGGAAGGGTGTACTTTTTTTCCCTTATCGAACTGAAAAAACTCTCAATTTTTCGATAAAAAATATATGGAAGAGTTGTTGAGGCGTATATGCTTGGTACACATATACGTTTCAACAACTCAAACATATATGAAGAGTTAGCTAGGTTAGCTAAAATAGGTCGCGATTTTGCATGCAACGGGCAACAGCCAAGCCGAGGTGTGCCGTGTACCCTTGAGCTGGTTGCCAATATAAAATCGGCTGAGAGCCTTAAGCGCTCGCCTTAGTAGTCCGGTGAAGCTGTAAAGGTCAAAAAATTAAGACCAATAGTGTAGTCAGTTCGAGAAAAGAAAAAAAAAATTCAAACACTTGCATTAACACGTAGTATGCGGTCTGAGTAAATATGCGTTCGGCAGGGAGTGCAGCGGGGCGTGTAGCGGCCATCTGTTGGAAACGAAAGCCGAACGCCCCGCCACGCTTGACGCACGATTTAAGCGTCCACTCTGGCCGCACACCTCGGTTTCCTGAGTGGCGTGTGAGTGGCGCTCCTGGACGCTGCACGCCCCGCCGAACGCATAGTCACACAGGCCGTACACTGACAGATATACTATAATCCATAACACGAAGAGAAAATAAACCTTGTGATAAAGTTACGTCACCATCTTCTTACTCTTGTCCCACCTAAGTAGAGTTGGGACATGATTCCTTTTCCACTCTCCCCTGTCTCAGTATTCATACCTTTTATACACATATCATACATACTTCATACAATTCATTCATACCTTCTTCGGTCTTCCTCCATATCTATCTTTATATATATCTATATTCCTCTATATATCCATAATCATACCATCTTCACCTTTTATCTCTCCTCATAACATTCCCTTGCTAATTACTGCTTAGCTTCTTTGTTATTGGTGCTATTATCTATCTTCCTCTAATATATTTATTTCTAATCTTATGGACTCTAGTTACACCACACAACTGTTTTAGTATTCGCATCTCAGGCACATGTAATCTCCTTTCATCCAACTCTTTTTTAGTCCAGTACTCAGATCCAAATAGCATGACATGTCTTTTAATTTTATTGTTTAATGTGTCTTTCGCTCGAGTTTTGAAGGCACGATTTCATCGTAAGTAACTACATACAGCTTTTGTCATTCCATCCACCCATTTCATTCGTCCTATTAAAATAAACCATGTATTTCCAACAATTCCTCCTGGTTAAGAGAAGCTCGATCCAGCCGGGCCTATAATATAAGTTTTATATTTTTTTGTGTCTAATTATTATTAAATTATTTTCAGTAATGAGCGGTGCAGGAGCAGAACTTTTAGTGCTAAAATTCGAAGTGGCCCCAGGACTTATGTAAGTATAATTATTTTCATGCTTATTAAAAAAAGAGCGTACAAGACTATACACATTGTTTTTCGTGTTTGATATGAAGATATGATATATATATATATAAGATATGATGAACCCGGTCAAATTAGCTTCAAAAATAGGGGTAACGTTACGTACACAGGCACACTTCGGATCGATTGCATAGCTTCTATCGCGGGCCTTGAGCGTGGAGACCGAATCCATAAATTCCGTAACAAAAAAACCTAACACCCCCCACTCTGCCTACCATGTAGCTCGGCCGAGCGTTCGCTTAACGTATATATGGTACGACTGTACAAAGCTCGCACGGATCAAGACTTTTTTTTTTTCGAAATGTCTACGCTATTGACCCAGTAAGGTCTTATCAGCTTCACCGGACTACTAAGGCGAGCGCTTAAGGCACTCAGCCGATTCTATTTTGGCAACCAGCTCAAGGGTGCACGACACACCTCGGCTTGGCTGTTGCCTGTTGCAAGCAAAATCGCGACCTATCTTAGCTAACCTAGCTAACTATTCATATATGTATGAGTCGTTGAAACGTATATGTGTACCAAGCATACACGCCTCAACAACTCCTCCATATATTTATTATCGGAAAATTGAGAGTTTTTTCAGTTCGATAAGGGAAAAAAAGTACACCCTTCCACCAAAATGTGTAGCGTGTAGGCGTGTACGTGTGTGGGGGTGATCGTGTAGTGTTGTAGCAGTGATGTATTGGTGTGTCACCGTATCGCGCAAGCAACGCACTCAAAGGCTCCCTACTGAGGGATCGAACCTAGGCTTGAGCCGCTGCCGTGGGAGGCCTAATCGGGTAACCTCGGATCGATGGGGACTTTTGACAAATTGTTTGTAATAGTGTTCCCGACATTCATGCCAATTTTCAGCTTTGTGCGAATTAATGTAATCTTGAATTTCTATTTTGACTGGGCTATGAATGAAACTATAAAGTAAAACTAATATAAAGTTGCAACCACTATTGGTACATTGTCTCGTTGTACTCCCGCACACCCGATTAGGCCTCCCACGGCAGCGGCTCAAGCCTAGGTTCGATCCCTCGGTAGGGAGCCCTTGAGGGCGTTGCTTGCGCGACACGGTGACACACAAATATACATCACCGCTAGAACACTACACGATCACCCCCACACACGTGGATGCCTACACGCTTACACATGAAAGTGGAAGGGTTTACTTTTTTTCCCTTATCGAACTGAAAAACTCTCAATTTTCCGATAATAAATATATGGAAGAGTTGTTGAGGCGTGTATGCTCGGTACACATATACGGTTCAACAACTCATACATATATGAATAGTTAGCTAGGCTAGCTAAGATAGGTCGCGATTTTGCATGCAACAGGCAACAGCCAAGCCGAGGTGTGCCGTGCACCCTTGAGCTGGTTGCCATAATAAAATCGGCTGAGTACCTTAAGCGCTCGCCTTAGTAGTCCCGTGAAGCTGTTAAGACCTTGATGGGTCAATAGCGTAGTCATTTCGAGAAAAAAAAAAAGTACATTGTCTCGTCTTATGTTTCTGATCTAAAATTCCGGTGCGCGTAAGTTCATAATACGCAAACCAATCGATCTATTTTGATTTTTTTTTGGACCTATAGGGTTGAGTGGGTGGTAAATTTTAGAATTTATAGATGGTGGTACAGCCACGCTGAAGCTATAACTAGTTTCAGTATGAATGGGTCGGCTCGCCTTGGGTAGTACCATCTGACCCACAGAAAACCGACGTGAAATAATAGTTTTTGAATTGTTGCGTTTCGTTCAGTCAGTGAGAGCGCCGAAGGCCCGCCTCCCACTTTTCCTTCTCTCTCTCGCTCATCTTTCCCTTCCCCCTTCCCCACCATTACAGGCTGGCGATACGGAAGCTTAAAAAATAGCCCGTTTTTTTGACATTCTTCATTAGTGCCCAACTCCTGTTGGTTTTAACGTGATGATATGTAGCCTATAGCCATCCTCGATAAATGAGCTATCTAACACTAAAAGAAACTTTCAAATCGGACCGGTAGTTGTTGAGATTATCGCGTTCAACCAAACAAACAAACAAACTCTTCAGCTTTATAATATTAGTATAGATTTCTTTTTATATCCATGACTTATTTAAGGTCTATGTCTATGACAGGACAAAACTTTTTGATCGAGTTTAGTAGAAAATAGCATAAATAGTATTTATTTCAAATGTGTTTCCTTAATATTGAAGCAAACACATAGATATTCTATTAATCTCCGCCAGGGACAGTGAAATCTTACTAAAAGTAGAAACTTCATAGTCATTAAGAGACAGTAAGGAAATTTTGTGACGATGTCCTATTTATAAGCCTTTAAATCGTTCTTCGGCCTCTAACCACGTCAACAAATTATACTTAGATGCAGTAAATGTTAATTGTTAGTATCCAGTAAATTCGCTAGTACGATTTAGACAAATTTTCTCGCGTAATTCATATTATCCGCGATTATCCCACTGATAGGACATTTCGCTTCAGAGTGGATGGTGGTGAACTATCGCTGCCCCACCCGATACGCTCAGGTGTGCCACAGGGCTCCATACTCACGCCCACGCTGTTCAATCTGTTCATCAGTGACCTACTTCAGTCTCGTGGGGTCGAGGTAGGTTGTTACGCTGACGATACCGTTATTTACACTTCCGGCTGGCGGTCGGACTTTCTTAGGAAGCGCATTGAAAAAGCCGTTCATACTCTCGGTGAATGGTTTCGTCGATGGCGCATAGAAGTTAATCCCGATAAGAGTGCCGCAATACTCTTCGATCCCACGAAACGCGCTAATAAATTTGAGCCCATCAGGCTATACGGAATCGATATCCCTTGGGTCGAAGAGATCAAATATCTCGGTGTTACATTAGACAGACATTTAAAGTTCAATTCACATATAGACAGAGTGCGAAACAAAGCCGCTATGGTCTTGGGTCGCCTCCATCCGTTGCTTTGTCATAAGAGTAAGATGTCCTTCAGACACAAGCTCACTTTGTATAAGACGTGTATCCGTCCCGTGATGACATATAGCTGCCCAGTTTTTGCGCATATGTCCAAAGATAACTTTGATAAGCTGCAGGTTCTCCAAAATCGTGTTTTACGTAAAGTGACCGGTGCCCCGTGGTACATCCGGATAGTCGATCTCCATAGAGACATAGAGATCCCTTCTATCTGGGCGTACGTAAAATCACTTACGATTAGTTATTTTGAAAAAGCCGCGAATCATCCCATTCCCTTAGTGGTATCCTCCGCAAACTATGAACCCGTACCTAACGTTGCGCGTTATAAAAGACGTCCGCGACACATTTTTACCGACCCTCCTGATTCAATCACGTTAGCGAACGATCAGTACCAGCCTGTCCCTCGAAACAGAGCGTGTTCACGCCCACGCCCGTGTAACCATAGATCACGCCACCGTGGTCTGGGGGTTAATTTTGCTCCCGCACACCCAATTAGGCCTCCCATGGCAGCGGCTCAAGCCTAGGTTCGATCCCTCGGTAGAGAGCCCTTGAGTGCGTTGCTTGCGCGATACGGGGACACACAAATATACATCACCGCTACAACACTACACGATCACCCCCACACACGTGCACGCCTACACGCTTACACATGAAAGTAGAAGGGTTTACTTTTTTTCCCTTATCGAACTGAAAAACTCTCAATTTTCCGATAATAAATATATGGAAGAGTTGTTGAGGCTTGTATGTTTGGTACACATATACGTTTCAACAACTGGGTCAATAGCGTAGTCATTTCGAAAAAAAAAAAATCTAGACAAATCATGCTTTATAATTGAACTTACAAAATTGTGAAAAAAACTGTTATTAGAATTCAAATTTTATATCTTTAGTGTCGGAGCAGCTTTAGTGCTGGTCTTAGAGACGATGTGGGTGGCCGCTCTGTTCGTGGACTTGCTGGGACGTCGCGGAGAGTACACTCTGTGGTTACGATGCTGGGACTTCACGCGCTGGTCATGCGGTAGAGCTCGGGCTCCATTCTATGCATGCGTTGCTACTGCCCTACTATTCTCTAACCTCACACTGCTGTCTACAGTAGCAGGTACATACAATTTTATTTTTTGTAATACTTATCTATAATTACGTTGTACTTGAAATAAAAAAGGACTGATTGTTAACAATTATTGTATCTACCATATTTCTCTGTTTCGTCGCTACTTTCTTTCTCATACATATGTGATATCAATGTGTTATGGTTTATCTAGATTAAAATGCAAATACATTTTATTGCCTTTTCGTACGTTTTTACCGCTGTGCCGTAAATTGCAAAAAATCTTAGGAATTTGAGTAATATTTCTTTTCTTATAAACCTTATTGACCTGGCAGAAAAACTCAGATTTGATGAGGTGGTTATAGAGAAATTTAGGACGACACAGGAATGTGCTCCTGTGTTAAATGATTTGATGGAAGTTGTAATAAAAATGAATAAATTATTTTACTGTGTCATTAAAGTTTGATTTGAAGAGGAAATGAGCAAATGTAATTTTATTTGGGCAACGGTTAAGGTTAGATTATGAACTCCAACAGGTGGCATGTTGCTAGTGTTGGCGGCTCTTCGTGCCGCCGTGCCATTTTCTCCATACGCTACCCATGGACCTCACTCGCCCAGGGCCGGAAGTTCGTTGTTAAGTCAACACGATTCTCCTTTGCCAGACGTGTTTTACAACGCTGCAAATACTGGAGAGGACAAGTGGGTATACCGATTCAAATGCATGTAAAATTAATATTTAATACACGTTATTGTATTTCGACTCTAAAAATAATTAATTTAGTTATAGAAACATTGAGGATTTAAAAAAGTAGAGTTTCGCCATACACATTTTTTTTTTCTTTTATTTTTATAAAGCAGATTGAATTTTTTCTTTCAAGGGAACTAACATTTCCAAAAACTTTATCAAATCAAACTTCTTAATAACTTGTAACTAATTTGTGTTTTCCTTAAAATTCGACTTACCGATGTTCAAGTTGTATGATATATATCTCATATGTATATGTTTATATCAACAGTGGAAATGCCAATTTACTAACATGCATAGATTGTCTCGTAGATCAATCACTCTTTTCACTAACGATATGTAAGTGGTTTTTCAGAAACGGCTTGAATTATTTGGACTATATTAGTCTATACTAATATTATAAAGAGGTAAAGTTTGTGAGTTTGTGACGTTGTAGAGGGTAATCTCAGGAACTACTGGTCCAATTTCAAAATACTTTCAGTGTTACATAGCTCATTTACTGAGGAAGGTTATAGGCTTATACATCATCACGCTAATACTAATAGGAACGGAGCACTGATGAAAAATGTTTCAAAATCGGGATGTTTTTTCCTCTTGAGAACTTCCGCTGCGTGTTAGCGTTAGCCGAAATTAACTATTACTACGCGGACGAAGTGGCGACCAGGGGCTAGTTATTTATATTTGTAATACACTGAACGATGTATAATACCCTAATTCTATGTGTATATTATACAAATAGGAATAACCAGAAGAGAAAACAATATTTATTGAAAAAACATATCAGAAACACACTTTGTTTACGAAGTAGACAATTCATAACAGTAACAAATTTCCGTTGTTATACCCGTAAATGTTGATTTTACCCCTTGGTGCTTACTTCAAAGTTGTTTACTTACCAATTTCGAATTGAAAGGGTTGAAGTTGATATCAAGAATGAAGTAATTTATTTAAGGAGTTTGGTTTGTCACTTATACAATGGAAACAAGCATACCGTAATAGAAAGTATTCTGTCTATAAACTGCGGTCTGTTTGCTTTCATTAAAATATTATTTAGAATAAAGCAGATCAAATTACAAATGTGATTTCGCTTAGCGATTCGATAAATTATTTCAAGATATTTAAATTGTTGTTTTGTTTATAGAATTATACTCTGATCTGATTTGATACGTTTTGTTTTTATTTTTGAGTAAAATTATTGACGTGTTTTTTAATCGATGAACGCTAGCTGCACGCACGAAAATGCATGAGCCATTTTCACGTTCCGCCTGAGCCGAGCGTGTAAGCGAGAGCGCGAAACAACGGATAGAGAGGCGCACTCGGCTGAAGTGTTCTATTGACTGATTTAATTCATAAATATGACATTATCAAGTAAAATTGTCGCCTGGAAACCGACTTTACAGACAACCAATATTATCTATAACAGAAATTAATTTTATTTCAGGAGCGAAGAAATGACAGTACTGAGTATTAAAACACCAGAGAGATCTCGTTCTGTAACACCGAAGCCATCGTTGCTCGAGCTCTAATTATCTGTACATTTCGAAATTACAAATAAACATTTCATATCAGAGATAGAATGTAGGGTAAAATATATATACATATTAATCTAATTATGTTTTTGTTCAACACAATAATTACTTATTCATAGGTATTTTTATTTCTGGTGTGAATAAAAGCTAAAATAAAAAAATAACAGCGTTTTGAGACTAACCGCTTTATTTATATAAATATAATTATCAAGGATCATGTTTCGATAAAGGGTAAGTACAGGCCTAAGGTCACCTAAAATCGACGTTAATTATCCTTAAAGACAAACGGTTTTTTAGAATCTCATATCTGTGTTGAATAATTTTAAATGTAACTATTCCTATTTGTAAAAAAGACTGGAATTTACTTAACCTACTCAGATTTCAAAGGCTTACAGAATTTGTTTGATTTGATTTATTTATTTTTAGAAAATAAAATGTAATAATGTAAGTAAAATAAAAATGAGTTTACACATATAAAATTAAACCATCGATGTTTGAGATAAAAACGAATATTTCCTGTATTTTGTATTTGAAGTAGTATTTGGTGGGAATGGTCTACAAAATTTACTTGTAACGTAGAACTATGGTACTATGTAGTAGTATTAATTATTATTTTTTATTATTTTTATACGAATCATCTGTGATAGTATAGATTGTAGATATTAACAATATGCTAGTTATGTGCATTAATGAGTAATATATAATTAAAATTTCGAGGAATTTCCGTGTGTTTCATTTCTAATAAGAAGCGCTTTGAGTGCCGTTGCCCTGTTTTTGACTCAGTACGGCGTAGTATGAATAGGCAGCTTTCATAATCTGAAACAAAAGCCGTTGTGTTAGAAAGTCTCTAGATGAATTCCAGTGCTCATTTGCAGATTGTAATTGCTAGTTATTATATTCTAGAGTCTAGTATCGAGTTCTTCACTATTTTCGATATAAATAGATACCAGCTTAGGCAATCTTACAGACAGGTCTATAAGAGACAAACATTCTATTGATAAACGGAAATTTAAATACAACTTTGGTATCTTTTATACTTCTTCTAGTTAATTAAAAAATCCAATAAGAGTATAAACAAGAACCCAATTCAAAAACTTGACGTTGTCTGGCGGATCAATAAAAAGAATTAGACATAATTATAAATGGGAGGGTTTTCAGTTCTGAGAAAATACCGCAGATAACTGCAATACTACTTTTTTAGAATTA
Source organism: Antheraea mylitta (assembly GCA_014332785.1). Classification (NCBI taxonomy): domain Eukaryota; kingdom Metazoa; phylum Arthropoda; class Insecta; order Lepidoptera; family Saturniidae; genus Antheraea; species Antheraea mylitta. The sequence goes on from JACEII010000010.1 coordinate 2,966,278, forward strand.
GAATTTAATCTAATACCTTTAAATGGGAAATTCTTGTATATTTTTATATTTCGTAGAATCTCGGAAACGGCGTTAGCGATTTCCGTGAATCTTATAGGTTGTTTCGGGAATGATAAATCAATCTAGCTAGATTTCATTCATTAAAAACTTTTTACAACTGAGTTTTCAGGCATATCGAATTTCGCCGCCGCTGTCAAAACAAAAATAGCTCAGATGAAAATCGCCTGCTTCGGAAATCCGCCTAAACCCAGTTCGAATCCGAGTGACAGCAAAAGTCTTTGAAATTATTTTTTTTAATACTAATTTTGTGAGGCAAACCTTAGAGTTTATTTTAATTTATAAATGTTTTTTAAAGAACCGAGTTAGGCTCGGTCGTCCAGGTACTTAATATTAAAGATATCATATAATTAGAAAAACCTTACACTTTTTTAACAAACTATACGAGAATGTAATTGGATTAGCAATTAGTTTCTTTCTTGTATTATGCCGTTTCTACAGGTCTAATTTTAACCAAAATCTAACCTCCTAAGCTGTGGTATCTTTAGGGTATTAACAGATTATAGGATGCATGCGTCTTAATTGTGGATGCTGATACACACTTGTATATTTGAAAACAGATATAACTTGAGGGTAGTAGTTAGACAAGCTGTGTGACTTATTTAACATTCAATTTTAAAGCAAATGAGGTGACTGTGCAGAGAAAATAGGATTTTACTGATAAAAAGCAAGCGTTATTCATATTGGCGAAACCAGCGGCGGTTAGCCGCAGTGGACGCTGAGCTCGTATCATCGTCATCCTGAGGAGTCGTCGCAAACGAACTGGCATCAGCTCCCACTTGCACTGCATCACTGCGTCGGATACTCGCTCTGCCTGGTAAATTCACATAAAGACATATTTCCACTATAGTAAATTATAATGATGATAGTGATTTGGCATTTCCATACTATACGAATGTGCTTTGAAGTAAAACTTAGAATATACATGTATATCAAAGTGGCCAAGCAAAACTGGTAGGAGTAAACACTGCGTCGAATAGAGTGTTGAAATATTAATTACCTACCTTATCCACTCTTGAACAGCTGATTTAATTTTAGCATCACAACGTTTTAAAAAGAAGCTTAAGCACAAGTAATTAATTTACGAATTGGAAGCATTTCAGCTTTCAAGTGATTTAAAAATATTTTAAAGACGTAAGTTTATTATATATGAAGGTATAATTTTTATCTTCAGTAACAAGCAATACAAATTATAAATAAGCATTTATTGTAGTGTTAGAGCCACGCTGAAGCTATTACTGGTTTCAGCATGAATGGGTCGGCTCACCGGGTAGTACCACCCTCTCACAGAAAACCGACGTGAAGTAACATTGCTTGCATTGTTGTGTTTCGTTCGGTCAGTGAGAGCGCCGCAGGTCCACCGCTCCTCACCTTCCCCATCTCCTTTTCCCTTCCTCTTCCCCTCCCTTAACACAGGCTGGCAACGCACTTGCGACTACCCTGCTGTTACAAGTGTCTATGGACGGTGATGATCACTTAACATCAGGTGACCCACCTCTTCGTTTGCCTTCTATGATATAAAAAATACAAATATGTGATAAGGCTCAATAATGAAATGAAAAATTTCTAGACAATGTTTATATCTTGGAAAAATGAACATTGGAATGCTTAAAAAAAGGAAACATTTTTATACTAACTGGTTAGGTTTTCATGTAGATGGTTTAACGGTCTCGTGGGAACTAAGAACTATGACATGGGGTTATTGTTTTTTAATGAAATTTTATAATTCCTATTGAACGAGTTTTAGAGCTAGAGTTATTCTACTGAATTTATGTTACCCTTGTGAAATTTTCTAATAACTGTTTAGCGTCTGTCATAAACTGTAATGACATATAATTCTCCTTTTTTGGATGCGCACAGTGTTCACTTGGAATTTGGCAATATAAAGGGAGAGAGGGGTAATCGAGATTTGACACAATCCACTACTCACTCCCCTGAAGTGTTGCATGAGCATAATATAAAAGTCGCTTAGATTTGCAAGTTATGATTTAGATACAAGTCAGAGAGTCGCGGTAATTTCAAAGTCCGTTAAATGTCTTAAGATTAGTGTCTTAAGATTAGCAATCACATGCTTAACATAATTATCGAACGATTTGATAGCAAACACCTCAATCAAGCTCAAAAGATCGAATAGGCTTGTAGGAAGATTATCATAAAGTATTGTGTGCTCTAGTCTCTTCGTGCTAAGCCTGGGGCATTCTTGAAGCAAGTGTATCCTCTATATACTAGTAAAAGTTTTTCAAAATAGGTTGAGCCATTTTGGAAATCGACTTGGATGTACAATATACACTTCAATAATACGAAAATTATAGCTAAAGGATAAAAAAAAAACTTTATTTCTTACTTGTATCGTCAATTCGTTACCGGTAAAGCACTGTATAGCCAACTGTATGATCATGGCGAAGAAAAACGCAAGTGACGTGACAAGCTTTACTGATTTAAAGCTAGACGCGTCTTGCTGGAAATAAAAAAAAACTTTTGTCTAATTATATCATGTATAGTTTGTTTTTTTTATACCAAAGTATATTTAACTTATATTAATTAATATATAATAAGTTTATAATTAATCCAGTTTAATATATTATCGTAGCTTAATTATATTATATGGAATCTTTTCTTTTTGTTTTAGTAAAACTCTTCTGCATATATCTATTTTTTAGAAAATATAGTTACTTTGCATTTTGGTATAAGAACATTCTATGTAGAATATTTTATTGAATGCTATAGGTTCATTTTTTTTATTTGATGGACTCTTTGTCATTTTTTTAATGGCCAACAAAGTGTGAGGGAATCAGCTAGTGTCTGAATTTTTATAGGTATAAGTTTATAATGAGAAATGCACGAGAAAAATATTAAAAATCTAGAAGATTAAATAATTATTCCCGGAATAAAATATAATCCACAATGCAGCTTAAATTATGTACAAAAATATTCACATACGAATATGTATTATTCTTACCGAAACTTGAACCATTACAACGCAAATGGCAGCCATACTAGACAGAAGTTGAGTCATGAAACCGTATGAATATGTTCTAGAGAATTTCTCCACACATCTAAAAGTAACATAGAAATAAATAAACGTTCTCTCAGAGAAAATATCCACAGTAAGGAGGCTGTTATGCGTATACGTACTGGAAATATTTCAATATATGAATATTATTAGATTTAAGGTTATGCCGTATGTATATTTATTTACTAAACTAAAATGAATACAGAAAAGTATATACATCTCTTAGATCTATTTTTTTCGAACTAACTATACACTATTCGTCTGACAGGCATTCACCGGACTTTTAACACATATCCTTAGGTTTAATAAGAAACAGTTATTTTGTATTATTTTTTTTTATTATAAATTAGCAGGTACGGAGAACGTTTAGCCGGACCTAGGAGAGGTGGGTCGGGGGCCCCATCTTCCCATTGCACATGTCCTGCGGATGAGAAGGAGACGGTCGGTGTGTATCCGGCTGTCTCCTTACAAGACGAAGGCCCGGCGGCAGCAGTTCTGCTGCTGGGCCACACCGCTGGGGCGGCACGATTAAGTCTATAGAGATCTCTTGCCGCCCCAACCATAGCGGAAGACGTACAGCGTGGGGTTTTAGTTCGTGGGAGTCGGACATAACCCACCCTCTCCCCGGGCGGGTGGGTATCCATAAGGGATTTCCTCGCGTAAAAAAAGGTACGGAGAACGTTGTTCCCCCTGATAATAAAAAAAATATTGACAAAATATATACATCAACCTTCCTCATGAATCATATACTGATGAAAACGGCAGGAAAATCTGTTCAGTAGTTTTTGAGTTTTTTTTTATATCATAGGAGGCAAATGAACAGGCTGGTCACCTGATTTTAATCGATCACCGTCGTCCGTAGACACTAGCAACACCAGGGGAGTCGCAAGCGCGTTGCCAGCCTGTGTTTGGAGGGTAGGGGAAGGTGGAGAGGAAGGAAGGAAGGAGGAGAGAAAACGCGGTCCACCGGTGCTCTCACTAATCGAACGAAACGCAACAATGCACGCATTCTTACTTTACGTCGGTTTTCTGTAAGAGGGTGGTACTATCCCGGACGAGCAGACCCATTAATACTGAAACCAGTAATAGCTTCAGCGTGGCTCTTTATATATCATAGGAAACAAACGAACAGGTGGGTCACCTGATGTTAACTGATCGCCGCTGTCCATAGTCACTAGTAACACCAGGGGAGTCGTAAGTGCGTTGGCAGCCTGTGTTTTTGGAGGGGAATTGGGGAAAAGGAGGAGGAGTAGAGGGAATGTGAGGTGGGCTTCCAGCGCTCTCACTAACCGAATGAAACACAACAGTGCAAACACTGTTACTTCACGTCGGTTTTCTGTAAGAGGGTAGTACAACCCCGGACGAGCTGACCCACTCATGCCGAAACCAATAATAGCTTCAGCATGGCTCTACCACCTACATATACATTATCGCGAACAGACAGAGTGGCAGAGTACTTTGTAATGTGTACTATGTAATGATTTCGAAAGTAAGTTTGCTATTCAATTTTATCGATAAAATAAACCGATTTCTTCGTAGTGGCAGTCTCGAAGTACAAAGATAAATATCCAACGCATTTTATGGATTGAAAAAAAAGCCGAGAGACTGACAATATTAGAATCGTAATCCTAAGATATTGCAGCTTGTCATAACCACACCCAACTCAGCTGCCTTATTGCTTTCATGTCGACTGTGAATTGACTTTTTTTCAAGGCGGGATAAGTATCTGTCATTTTTCATCGGTACCTCATCGTCGACTTCTCGTTTTCCTCTATTCCTAATAACAAATGAATTCAATAAGTACAGATCTTATTGATCTAAACCTCTTATGATAAGTTTCCGAGTAATTACAAACTTATAAACGAAAAGCGATCTTTCAATAAGTCGAGACGGATGGTTGATTACGTCGAGGTGAAGCACCGAAATAAAAAAATGAGCCATCACAGGACGCCTGGTAGATGTGATATCGAAATTGTTTGAATCGAACGAATCTCGATTTCTCGAATTCTTAAATTACACTATAGGTATGCGAGCTCAGTGCGGCAAGAGAGATTGCGCACAGTCGCTTACGCATGGCATCGAGTCGCCACGTCTCACACACGCTAACTATCAAATGGCTATGTGTAAACACTCACGCTTATAGTTGTTTTACATCAAAACTTTAAAGTTTGTTGATTTTCTATTAGCTTAAGCCACAACTGTTGCGTCACATATATACCAACCGTTCAACCTGATTATTACATATGTATTTTTTTGTTCAAATACAAAACTTATAGCAAGTTGCTTTTAATTTGGAATTCTAAGGTTCCACGCACACGAAATGCAAGTTTTGAATCATACTTTGTATGTACATTAGACTAGGTATCACCAATTAGTATCATATCAGTTCCGTTTTATAAAATAATAAGACCGTCGCGGTCTATTTGTACTTTTTTACGGCTTTTTTAAGCTTTACTAGTGCCGAAAACGTTTGGAATTTCATTGCTCCATTCATAATCAGAATTCTGACAGTAAATATTACTAAAATTTTCGACGACACTCGAACTATCTTAAAATTAACGAATCTGTCTTCAATTTGTAATTTAAGATCTCTAATGAACGCCTTGTGTTAGTTTTTCCGACAATAAATATATGTAAAAGTTGTTAAGATATGTGTGCTTGGTACACATATATGTTTCAACAACGCATATATATATGAATAGTTAGTTAGCTAGGTTAACTAAGATAGGTTGCGAATTGCATGTAACAGGCAACAGCCAAGCCGAGGTGTGCCGTACACCCTTGAGCTAGTTGCCAAAAATAAAATCGGCTGAGTGCCTTAAGCGCTTGCCTTAATAGTCCGGTGAAGCTGCTAGGTCAATAGCGTAGTTAGTTCGAGGAAAAAAAAGCCTTGTGTTGGTAGACGTCAATCTCATTGTAATTGCTGATTATTGACACTGACGACCTCGCGTTTTGCAAAGTGCGTCTCATTACGCGCATCCATTGTTAAATTCAGGGCAGCAAAACCAAAGCGTTGGATAAATGAATAAATTACATACTTGGCAATCCACCATTTCATGACCCGTGTATTAATTAGACTTTGGTTGTCAATTCTAGAATATTATAACGGTATTTATTTCCGTGAAAAGATATAATTTATTCTCGAATTTCAACCTTAAATATCTAAATTAATTTCACGTTTCCTAACAAAATGTGTCTTTAATCATCCTTTCTACCCTTTCCACCCTCCATAAATGTCAAATAAACAGATTGAAACAGCAGAGCTGAATACAAAATAAGTAAGTTACGTTTACGTAAGGTGTTTAGATACGTCTGTTTACGGTTTTGTATTCTGAATACAAAGGAGTACAACGCTCTCAACATATAATTTATGTTTAGCAACGTCATGAAACTGAATAAAAAAAGACTTCTTTACATAAGTGACTTTACTTCCATTTAATTTTATCTGTTTAGTGTATAACACTCACATTATCAGTAAAATACAATTTAATAGTAAAGAAATGCGGTGTTATTACAAAAATGTTAAATACGTATTAAATACTTGCTTTAAAAAGGTAACGTTTTAAATGCATCGCGCTCGCTGAATGTTCGCCATCTTGCTCTTTTATCTCGCTTTGGTTAGGTTAGGTTAGACTTGCGAAAAAGAATGACGAAAACTTGCCTCGGACGAGCACAGTGCATTAAATACGAAACTTTTTAATACGTATTTAACATTTTTGTAATAACACTGATGTTGTTTAAATTTATATAAACTACATCGTAACATTTTCTTACCCTAATCCTGCCTAAATAGGTACTGACAACATACTCTCTCCTTTCGGATGTTAACTTAAAATTCAAACATTTTCTACACATACCATTCTCTATCGATCTCTCTTCGGTCATCCGTATATCTATATCCGTGTACCTTCATATTTAATCCCTTTTTAATTATATGACTTTCATGCCTTCTTTATATCATGCCCATACAATACAAATTTATTATACCTCAACTTTTGAGTTACTGGTAATATGTTCCCCTAACTTAGATATTTCTAATTTTATCTAGTTTATAGACTTGATTAGCTTAGTTATAACTACAGTTGTATACAAAAAAAACAATTCAAATTTCGAAATGTGACCGAATGAATATTTCCTATGCTACACTCTTTTTTTTTCGAACTGTCTGCGTTATTAGCCTGACGGGCCTTCACAGCTTCACCGGACTAAGGCGAGCTCTTAAGGCACTTCGCTGCTTGACAACAAGCTCAAGGGTGTCCAAGTGGCTGAACATCGGCTTGGGCTGTTGCCTTGGACACAACTTCGCGAATCTGTCGAGAGCTTCATAAATTCAAACGTGTAGTTCGTGCTTGACAACTAGGCTGATCTAAACTAACTCAATTCGAAAATAAGGGAGAAAAACAAAAACCCTTCCACCATATGCGTACCTATGTGTATGTATGCACGTATGTGGAGGTGATATGATTTGTGTTGTTCGATTAGCGATTGAAATTTTTCATTATCACTGTATCGCGAAAGCGGCGTGCTGGAGGGCTTTACTACGGGGATCTGTTGAGAAGATTATGTTATACTAGTTACAAACAACATTATAGGTTCTAGTTATGCACGCATCAACACTATAAGGACATGTAACTTTGCGAAATTTGTAATTAATGGGTATAAAATATGCACGAATAAATTCACTGTATTTATCAAAGAACAATTAAATTCCATTTATAAATGTGGACCGGCGCAGATTTCCGGACTTATTATTCTTGTGTCTGCGATATTCGTTTGTTGGATGTTAATTAAAATTTTATGTCAAATTGGCAATGCAATTACTCAAAAATATAATGTTATTGTAAAAAATAAACTATGCAAAATTCAGGTTTAAATTCGTATATATTGGAAATATATATAGTTAAATGTTGAATATTGGAATAAATATTGTAGTCAATATTTAAATATGAAATTGTTTCTTCATTTATATTCTAACCCTTACATGTATTGTTTAATTGG
>JACEII010000010.1:2979345-3020498 GCA_014332785.1 Antheraea mylitta
TTAATACAATGGAGTATAAAAAAGTTTAATACAAGTTGAAGATAGTTATGATAAAATAAGTGGTAGAGATGTTTATTCAGTTTTATTTAGGTTAGTTTTTATTTTAATTGATCCTGGTACATGACGCTACGAACGGGTACTAGGCTTATTTAAAAAAAAAACATGTAATCTGGGTATATGTTTGAGTGAATCCGTGGATAGTTTGGATTCACAATTGGAAATGGTAGTTGTGGCTGCAATCGGGTATCAGTTTTATTTGCGGGGTGGTAGGGCTTCATAGCTTGACTGGGTCACAACCACCATGTATATGGCGAAAAAATCCGTAATAGTGACTCGCTTCTGCGCGTCGCGTTCTGGGATCAGCCTGTGCATATCCAGTTTTCTGTAGGCCGGCATGACAGGGGCAACCAGCGATGTATAGTGTGTCACTCGGTGGTCGCTATTGTTTTTGGATTATACTGTGGTTACCATCAGACATAGTGCAGGCATTTTTCCGTGCTACGATAAAAAAAAAAACAATTTTTTTCGCGTGATAACCAATTTGGTGCAAACGAAGTTGCACAGGTCAGCTAGTTATGAGTATAATTACACTTTATTTTTGATATCGTAACCACGTTTCCTTAGATTAAGTGATTAAAGTAAAAGTTCAAAGTATTGTGAATCACCTATATATTGAATTGAATACTGAACTATATATTGAATTGAATTGAAAACTTGAACAATAAATGTGTAGTAGTATTTTTATACTTTTTATAATAATTCTTATGTTTCCTATTTATTCTTCAAATAAATAAGTAAATAGATTTTTTCGCGAAAGCTTAGTGTACGAAATTTTAATTTTATGAAAATAATTTTGTGATTTGATATTTTATTTTCACTGGGAGTAATTGTCTCCCAGGCGAAGGGGTTCCTCTACCGCGGGTAGGCAAAGACTTTGTGAATCGTTTTTATTATTTGCTGATTAAATATTATTACAATTTAATGAATAATTGTCATATAATTTACAATGGTTTTACTTTATATATTTCAAGATAATATTATGATGAAACTGATAAATTAATTATTTCAAAATATACACTCATCAAAAAAGTCTAAGCAACATGTACTAATTTAAATTTTAGGATGGTTCTTCACATTATAACGTTGTATTTTATTTTTTAAATAATATCTTTAGGGTTCTATGATGTAAAAATAACAGCTGTGGTCTTTATAAGTTCTTTTAACAACAGAAATAAACAATATTAGAATATACTGTAGAAACTAAGATACATAAGAAACTAAACTTTCTTTTTACAAAATGAAATTTATAAAGAAAATGTATTTATTGTGAAAGAAATGAACAATTTTATACAAAGTATGGTCTCCTCTGCTATTCAGAACTTGTCGGCAACGATTATTAATTGAATTAACGAGACTGTTTATGTCATCTTGCGGTATTCGCTCCCAATGGAATTGTAGGAAATCCTTCAGCTGTTGGGTTGTTGTCGCTCCGTCCAAGTCCTTCAAAACACGTCTCTGGAGCATGTCCCATGCGTGCTCAATGGGGTTGAGATCTAGCGATTGTGCAGGCCAGGGCAATACCCGGATGTTCTCCGTTGCAAAGTATTCACTGGTTCGCCGAGCTGTATGTGAACGCGCATTGTCATGCATTAACTTAAAATTGGAGCCAAAGGTTTGTTCAAATGGGTAGACATAAGGTCTCAGAATATCCTCAATGTAATTTTCAGCATTCATGTTTCCATTTATAAAAACGAGCTCAGTTCGCCTGTTCTTCATAATACTCGCCCATAACATAACTGTTGAGCCGCTGTATGGATGAACATCCTGAACGCACCTGAGCCTTTCAGTATTTCTGGGCCGACGATACACGCGCACCCTTGTTGTATCAGGCTTAAACCCGAATCGCGACTCATCGGAAAACATAATTTTATCCCATTGTTCCTGGGTCCATGTTATGGGTTCTCTACACCAATCATATCAACGAGCGCGATTCCCGTGACGTATCAGTGGGCACCTAATTGAGCGTCGAGCTCATAGGCCGTACTCATGCAGTCGATTTCGCACAGTTTGAGGACTTATATCAACACCACTTGAAATTTGTAGCCTTTAACTTATCTCTCGAGCGGTTAACATTGGCTGGCGTCTTGCAGTCAGTTGTATATACCGGTCTTGCCGAGTGGTTGTACTCCTTTTACGGCCTGGATGCTGTTCAGCAGGTTCTCCTGTAGTATTGTAGCGCAGCCAAAGACGACAAATAACACTTCTATGAATGCCAAAATGTCGAGATACCAGAGATTGATTACTTCCCGCTTGCAACATCCCTACAGCTCTTTGCATTTCATCTGCCATCAAATGACGTCGCTTCATGACGTAAAGAATATCCAACAATTAAATTTTGTCGTTAACTTTATTTAAATGGTTGGTAAAATTATAAAATCAAGACTAAACGTAGCAATTAAAACGCACTTAAATTCAAACAAATTCGCAATCATTTGAATTTTATGAAAAAACAAAACAATCAAATTTGTTTTTTACAACCAGCCAGTATGTCATCAATAACAAAAACGTTTACTTACCTACGCACTTTGTTTGAGTAAATACTTAGAAATTAATTAATATAAATGGTAAAATTTGTAATATCACGCATGTTGCTTAGACTTTTTTGATGTGTGTATATATAGTTTGTAGGGAAAATTAAATTCTTTCTCACATATAATTTTATAAGAACTCACCCAATGAGAAGTTGGTGTTGACGGAAACAATCTACTAACGTACGTTTCAACGCGTTCTCAATTTCTATCTCGGTATAATATGTCTTCACTATATTTTCAATATCTTCCTGGTTATTTCTGGTCCCTCCAGAAACATTGTTTCTGATTTCGCTATTAAGCAATGACATTGTACGATCATAAGCAGTGATCAAAGCTTCCTGAAGTATTGCAAACTGAGAACTCATATGTAAAATAACGGAACCTATAAAAGTGTCAATGGTCATCACAATGTGCCCTGTCCACAATAAACCGACAGTTTCTAAAGCGAAAGTCGGGATGTAAGACTCGTCCTTTTCATAAGACCATGGTATAAATATTGGTTGGGCTAATGTTCGAACAGGTATAGTACTTCCATTGAATGTTTTTACTAATTCCTTCCAACGCAGATCCTGAATGATACCGTATACGTTTGCATTGCCTATAGTCATCCAACCAAAGAAGAGAAATGCCCCGGTAAAAATTCTCGATATTCGAATCGTAGATCGATTCTTCGCATCATTCTGATAATAATCATATAAATCGATTTCGAGAATGCGAACAATATATTGTATTTCAGCATTTTTGAAATAAAAAATATACAGTTTTATCAAAGTTAAATCGTGTGTTATAACGAATGACAGGCTAAACATGAAACGGTCTAGATCTTTTTCTCCGATGAACGGATCGATTGTTTCTAAGCCGACGAAACCAACGACCCAAACAAGCTGTGTTATAATGGCATAGTATAAGTACCATCCTAAAAAGTTTTTGGTTTTTCCTTCATCGGGATGGTGCCACCAACCGAGACCGAGGAATCTCAAAAGAAGGAAGTGTAAACCAAAATAACGTGTTGGACGCATTATACGCTATGAACGTCTGAGTCTCTTTGGTCCGAGTTTTGAATGGAATAAATTGTTAACACAATACCTATCATTGACACATAAGGTGTTAATTATTATTAAAGTTACATATTAAATTCATGTTAGAATTGACGTGACAATGGCTCAATTAATAATTTATATAAACCGTGTTCAATCTGGTAAGGGTTAATTATTTAACGTTTTAATTGGGGATTGAAGCGAGGTAATAATAAAATTAATCTATACTAATATTATAGAAAGGTAATGTTTATGAGTGTTCTTTTACCAATAGAAAGCCATTTTATTTGTAAGTGTTGTCTGAGGCTATATGTTAACGATTTTTTTTTGTGGTAGTCGGATATGCAAAGTAAGTCAACGATATATATAGCAAATGTCCAATTTTTATATTTAAGTCAGCAAAAGTAGTTTTTTATTAATTTTTTTCTGCCCAACGAAGTGGGCACGGGTCAGCTATTAAAAATATTTCAAAGCATCACTGTTTCGTGTAAGTAATATCAATATCCCAAAAATATAATATAAAACACTTGTTAAATCTATATTCTGATGTTTTTTCGTCTTTCCTTTTTTATTCCGGGATTACTGTTTACTTATTGATTGGATTTCAATTAAAAATATGTACAATAAGAACTAAGAAAAATCTAGTTTTAAGAAAAATAATAACATCTAGCAAAATATAATTACTCTTATTCTTACTAAAGGAAAATCCCATGCATAGCAAATATGAATAAATAAAAAACAACAGGCATGTAGTGAACTTACTTAGCAGCGAACATTTAATTCAATACTTTTAAAATAACATTATTGATGTAAAACGCGAATACTTATATTTTTCGTATATTTTTAAAGTAAAGAAAAATAGGGGCAACGTTGGAACGTATCCAGAAGCAAGCAGTGAGCTTCCATGTGTAACTCAAGAATCTCTTCAATAGGCACTCACTAAAATTGTCCCTTCACGTTTCACATAGAGATATAAAGACACGTTTCGTACACGTTTCCTTAAAAATGATGGGAAATTAATTTGTATTGAAAATGTTGTTAAGTGATCATACTTTTAAACATTCAAATTACCACATTTTTTTTTGTTTGGTGCTTCCTTTACATCTATAAAGGTTTCACAGTAATTGAAGAAAAATTCTTATTGACTAACTTACAAATACTTATCAACTGATTGAAATACTGAAATGTTTCGTAGTTTATATCAATATTTGTACTGGATAAATAATTAGCGGGCCCGGCGGACTTTATCCTACCCTGATGAAAAATCTACTGGTGAAAATCTCATGAGAATCCGTTCAGTAGTTATGCATTTATCCCGAACAGACAGACAAAAAGACGTGGCAGAGGATTTTGTTTTATACTATGTAATAATAATTATATGACAGGTCTGCTGTTATGAGAGCGTCTCTCAAAAACTATTGCATAGATTTCGATTAATTATTTTGTATTAGTTTTATTTTTTAGACTCTTGGTCCCAATCCAGAAAGTAATACGATAGAATTGAAACTTTCGTATTACAAGGAAATATTTAATTATTCATCAATCACTTTTGAATAACGAGAACAGTATATGTGTCTGACTGTTGTCCAATACCCGAGGCAAGCGACACTACTCCCACTCTACCAGACACAGTGTTTGCTCACACCACATTTCGTCCCACAAAAAAGTTACGTATCATTAGTGCAAAGCTTTCTTATAAAGAGGTTTTATTTGAAAAATATAGAATAATAGTATTTGTTCATTTCTCTCAGTGACAGTAGATTTTTTTAGTTCTTATAGTAATTTTCACTAAATACTAAAAACATATCTATGTAAAATATCGTGCTAGTATTATGTATACATTATTTTATTCAGGAGAAAAATTTGATACTTTTATAGGATAAACAGCAGACCCTTTACTAATGGAAAAGCTATTATGTTATATTATCGGATCCGAAGTGGGTTCTTGGTAATTTGAGCTAAGAAAATTTAATGTTAGTAACATAAATTACAGGTTTTATTTCTTTGGTAATTAATTAATGCCTTTCAAATGAGCTACAAAAGGTGTTACACTTGTTGGAATAAATACCTATTTAGATAACTTTTATATTATATGTTCACTACAGTTTTATTTTTCAAATATTGTAATATATTTTTGTGTAAACTACCAAAATGTAAATCATACTGAAAACAATAATTATCAAAGATATTTTTTAAAACAAATCCATTAATACTATATGACTTTTTTGTTAAGGCATAATAGAAATATACTCCTATATAGAAGTTCAATGAGGCTCGATATGAATTAATTCCAGAACCTCAACTTATATTCGTTGTTCGCTTCACGTTAATTTTTTTTTAAAATAGATGGCAAACAAAAAAATGTTTACCTGATGTCAAGTGATCACCACTGTCCATACAAGTGCATTGCCAGGCTGTGTTGGGGTTAAGGGGGGAGAGGAAGGTAGGAGGAGACGTGGGACTCCGACGCTCCCACTGACCGAACGAAACGCAATAATGCAAGTACTGTTACTTCACATCGGTTTTTTGTTAAACGGTACTGAAATCAGTAATAGCTTCATCGTGGCTCTACCACCTACAAATGCCCCATATACAAAAACATTGATCTGTATATTTGAAATCGATTGGTTTTTTGCATCATAAAATCTCTCTCAACTGAGTGTTTTTTTACGAAGAAAGTTTTTATATGCTGCTAGCAGAACGGGTAGACGTTATCCTGTCTTGATAATAAAAAAAAACAAAATTCAACCGCAGCGCCACCTACAGGTTCCAATTATAAATCTAAACCATTCACAGATCCACTAGAACACGCACACAAAATTTCATCAAAATCGGTATAGCTGTTTAGGAAGAGTTCAGTAACATACGCACGTACAGATTAAATTTATACATATATGCTATATATAATTTGAATAAAGTTAAATAATAAGAATAAATACATAAAAAGTAAAATAAAATAACGAAACAAAAATAATTATCCCATAAAAGACGCAAACCACGGATGTGTTATATTATTATAGTTCATAATAAACTATCGGCTAAACCCAGTTTTGCGTGGATGTAAAATAGACGCGTAAGTATTTAAAAGGTTTTTTGGGGTGTAATATTTACAATTCATCAAAGATATATATGTGATATGAGACTCTTCACACAAACAACTTAATTTTTGTTGTGCGTAATTTGAATATGTGATATGCGTAAGGAGTTAATTTAAATTATAGAATTATCTAGTGGTAATTGCAATTTTCATCTACATTAGATGCCTAACATAACTAAGATATTTAATTGGTTAGGGAGTAACACTATGTTGATCAGAATAGCCTCGGCAATAATAAAGTATCCTTAATAGATATGAAAAAAAGTCCTCGATGGTAGACTTTATATGTATTTTTTAAACTCTATAATTCCGTGTTATGTTATATCTCATAAGGTTTAGGCAAGTTTACCGATGTAAGCGTCCGAAAACTCTGTCTTATTCTACCTAGTCTTACCATAAATACTGAAAGAAAGAAAAAAAATTTCTATCGCAAATAATATTTATTACTTTTACAGTGTGTTAGTTTAATACATAAATATAATACAATTTTCAAATATACAATGCTTATTCGAAGTGGTCTCCATTGGCTGCACTACAGTCCTTTAAACGTTGAGGCCAGTTATCATTAGAAGCACACACTCTTTCCATGGGAAAATTCTTCACTGCCAAATGTACGGATTGATTTGGGACTCCAAATTATCATTGCGTTTAGAGCAAGTTGTACTCTTTAAAACTGACCATAAATCAGAGTCCAGCGGATTAAGATTGGGACTAGACGATGGCCAGCCTTCAGCTCTGATGAAGTCCGAAACATTCGTTTCCAACCAAGACTGCGTAGACCGCGCTTTATGACCCGGCGCCGAGTACCTATTAATAGCCCGGTACACAAACAATTTACTAATACAAAGCGTATGGAGAGTTTTAAATATTGTATTTGACTCCATACCTACTTTGTGTAATGCAATCACAGCAATTCCGGTTCTTTTATTACCCCGCTCCATTTTAATATCGGAAAATATTGTAAAATGTATTAGCGACAAAATGAGAACTCAATAAACAATCATATACCAATGGCAAATTCCAAATTCAAATGTAATATTTTGTTTAATTTTAATGCAACACACAGCAAATGCGTAAATCAATTTTTGATGTGAAACATCTATAGGCGCGAGTAAATCTGATTGGCTTAGCGACGCGGTGGCGAAGCAAAACACGAACCTTATCTGTATAACCATAAGACTTAAATTATTTTTATTTAATATTCTGTGACGTCACATATGCGAGACAGACGCGTAAATAGAAACGCTATATTGCCAACGTCCATACCACGTTGAAAACACCGGTTCTCGTCCGTTCACCGAAGTTAAGCAACGTCGGGCGCGGTCAGTACTTGGATGGGTGACCGCCTGGGAACACCGCGTGACGTTGGCTTTTTGCTGCTCAAATCAACCATTAGTATTTTTTTTAAATGACTCTATTATGTAATATTTTGAAATTATGTATAATATAATATTTTTATAATATCATTTGATTATTTTTAAATCTTATAAATATACATATAAATAGATCGAAGTCTGTGCTATGTACATCCAAAAATTACTGGATAGATTTCGATTATATGTGTTTATTTTTACTTAATAGACACTTGGTTCTTAAGTAAAGTATGTATCATGAGTTAATAAATTTTAAGACTGTAAATATAACTTTTTATAAGCTCTATGCGTCGTGGAAGTAAATTGATAGTAAGTACTGTTTACTAAGAATTTTTTTTACGCAATATCAATTTTTTTTTCTGTATATAAAATATTAAAACAAGAAAGTCACGAGTAACAGTTAGTTTGAAATATATGTATTTTGATTTGAAACATTAATAGGCGCGGGTAAACCTGACTGTTGGCGTGGCGAATGTGTGAGAGGTGGCGACGTGATGCCATGCGCTGCCGACTGTGCGCAATCTCTCTTGCCGCAATGAGCTTACATACTTATAATGTAATTTGAGAATTCCAAAATTTGGATTCGAACAATTAATATGTTTCACATTTGCCAGGCGTCCCGTGACTGCTCAATCTTTATCTTATTCATTCTTTGTGCAAAGTCCAGGTGCAAAGTCGGCGCGGGCAGCAAGTAAATATACAGTATTTTAAAATTAACATCAAGAAGTGGGATTTGTCACTTCTTAGTAAAAAAATAAAAATTACATTACGAATCAGTGACAAGCTTGTATGTATGATAAAATGTATGTATCTGGTATAATTAGAATAGCTTATTAAATTTATTTATTAACACTAAACTAGGGTTTTATAATGATTCTTTATATATTTATTAATAAATTTTTTTTTCCTAAATACCGTAATAGTTCTGAGCCATCTATTGGGACATAAGATAACTATAGTTAAAACATCAACGTCACAAGTGTTTATAATAAAACATATTGACACTAGGTGGCATTAGTTGGAGATAAAATACAGTTTTAATGTGTTTTTATGATTTGCAATGTATAACTTTTATTTTACTTTTAAGTTTTGTCGTTTTTTACTTTACTGGCATCCGTATATCATTGTAATTATATTATAAATATTGGAACTTTCTAGAAGTTGTCACCTTATTTTTTCTGAGGCTATATTATTATTACTTATGGAGACAAAAAAGAACAAGGATGTTTGTTTAGTAAACTTGAGACGGAGTGATTCCGATTTATTTTTATAACAGATGTATTGTAAATAATAATTAATACAGTTATTCAAATTATTTGGACGTATATACTTACCGTACGTATGCCTACTTGGCATATATGTCTTATTTATATATTTATTTTATATGTTATATATAGTAGTAATGTAGGTGAAACTATTATTGGCTGAAACTATTACTGGTTTCAGTGCTTTCATCGTTGCGTTTCGTTCGGTCAGTGAATGCGCTGGAGGCCCACCTCTCCTCACTTTCCCTCTCTCCTCTTCCTTTCCCCCCTCCACCTTGCCTAACACAGGCTGGCAACGCACTTGCGACTCCCCTGGTGTTGCAATTGTCTATAGAAGGTGGCGATCAATTAACTTCAGGTGACCCACCTGTTTGTTTGCCTTCTATGAATTAAACAAAATACTATTTTTGATATAAGTAAATGTTTTATTCTTCTATTCGTACCTACTGCTTACAATAATCTACGCTACAATACTGTTAGTTGGGATAAAATGCCATTTGGCACTAATCTCACCAGTGTACGATCCAAAGAGCGCGTGTAGTATTGTATTCATTATTCATTTATTCATAGTATTGTATTCAATCGTTCATATAGTTATTATATTCAATAGTCTAAATTGTATTTATTTTTCATTTATTGTTCAATTGTATTAGCGAATATTAAACTAGAAAATAAAATCTCCAAGAAAGCAATAGAATATAAACTGTTAGTAAGTACTTATATATCGTATTTTAGCCATGGTTCCAATTTTCATATTTGTTAAAATAATGCGTGCGCAATTTCATGTTAAACAGCGATTGCAGCGCTTTATATTCTTTATACAAGAGATTTCTTCAAAACATAATAAGTGTGTTAAATAAATTATGAACTTTTAACATTTTTGGTAAGTATAAAATAAAATTCTAATTATGTGATTATATATAATCTCTAAATATTTTTCTTATAATACAAATCCCTTAAAATAACAAAACTAATACTAATAATAGATTAGAAGCGTTTTACCTTACAATAAAACGCATATTAATTTACTTACCTTATTCGAAGCTTATTTACGAGATAGGCACTTCCGTTTCCCGCCAGCATGCCCACTTTTGACAGTAAATATCACTAACTTCCGGTCAAATACCTTACTTGTGTCTCGCCCCACCATGGCCGAGAGGTGTATTTAGAGAGACACCATCTTGTAACTTCATTGAGTCGAAATACCAGGCAGAATTTAAAATATTAAGCTTCGAATAAGGTAAGTAAATTAATATGCGTTTTATTGTAAGGTAAAACGCTTCTATTAATTTGACTTGACCTTATTCGAAGCTTATTTATGAGACTTGTTTGTTATCGCCTGGTGGTGGTAGAGACACCAACGCCAATGTGATCTAGATAAGCCACAGATTCATAAAGGGAATTTAATTACACAAGCATTAAAGTTAGCACGTTACGGCGGCTACCTTCCGCCGGGCGGACCGTTGGGGCGGCTCTACAAGGGGGATAGCCGAGATCGATCCCTTGCCGCCCCAACAACACGGTCTGTCGGCACACCGTGGGGTTTTGGTCCATGCGAGTCGGACCCCCGGGAGAGAGGGTATCCATAAGGGATTTCCCCACGTAAAAAAAAAAGTGATGTAAGATTTTGTGTCACTGTAGTAGTCCGGTGAAGCTATTAAGACCTTGCTGGGTCAATAGCGTAATTTGGAATAAAAAAATTGTCACTATCGCGCGAGCAGCGCACTCAAGGGCTCCACACCGAGGGAACGGACCTAGGCTTGAGCTGCTGCCGAGGGGGGGCCTAATCTGGTAAATACTTATATTATAAAGAGGTAAAGTTTGTGACGTTTCTTGAATTCTTTCAATGTTATATAGCTCATTTATGGAGAATGGTTATAGGCTATATATCATCACGCTAAGACCAATCAGGGCGGAGCACCAATGAAGAATGTTTAAAAATTAGGATTTTCTTTCCTCTTAAGAGCTTCCGCTGCGTGTTAGCGTTAGTTCAAAGTATCTATTCCACGTGAACAAAGTCGTAGGCAGAAGCTAGTTCTCTTAACTGTTGTTCGATTATTGTTCTGCTTTAGTATAGTTTAAAAGGTTTTCATGAAATATTCCTTTACTGCACCGCCTTGTAGCAAAAACTTGCTGTGATATTTGTATGAAATGCGTATCTCCACTTAGTCCGGTAAAGCTGTAAAGGCTCAGCAGGCCAATATAGTTAGTCTGTTCGAAATAAAAAATCATATGTATACTCAAAATATATTAAAATTGGAATAAAAACAGTGAAAGCAGCAGACAACAGATTACTTAACTGAAACTGAATTGCTATTTGATTGCATTCGTTTAATATTGCATGAAATAATGACACTACAGAATGTTAAAATTTAATAGAAATAACGAAGAGTACAAAATCTGTTAGTTCAACAATATGTGTGTAATTAATAAACTTAAGTTATCTAAAAATGTAAAACAATATGGTAAAGAATAATAAAAATATATTTCTTTAAAGCGCTGTGAGCGCTTGATTTTATTAAAAGGTAATGTCATACGATGTGATTCCGAAGAAACATAACCCCTCCAATTTCCAAATACAAGTTCTGTCTACAGTTTTTACACAGTCAGACGATTACATGCATATCGAAATGTTGTTGACGTGATTGTTTTTGTCATTATTAATTATACGTATTTTTTCTAACACTAATCACCTTGATATATCTTTAAAAATATCATGTTATTTATTCTCTATAACACGCGGATTGATTATTAATGACAGACTTAAAACAATGTAAATGTAATTAAAGTTAATTTATTGCATGTAGAATTAGTTATTGGTTTCTGTATAAAACTGTCTAGAGAATTTATTTAGCGTTGTCGAGGATGAATGTATCTTTTGATTTCAATTGAACGTTTTAATAATAAAATTCTAGAAAAAGTGTTTATGAAGTTAAACAAGTTTATTGTTACCTGTGAGGTCGCCGTGGAAAGAAAACGTGAGTATATATACTATTTAATTAGTTATACTGTTTAATTTATACACTATGTTTACTTTATAACAAATGCAATATAAATAACGCTTTTTTTTAATGTTCTTTTATATTTATTTTTACATTGAATTTTAAAATCGAATTGACATAACAATAAGTTTAAAATATGCTAAAGAATCGCACGTGGTAGGAACACTTTTATAATTATTGGAGCTAAAACCTTAGTCTGTATCAACGTTTTTTTTTTTGGAATCTTTTCCTGTATTATAAGCCGATACTGTTAATTGATCATGTTCAAATAAATATACGTGAATACCGAAAAATTAAAAAGTTCTCGGCAGTTGACATGGAATTAGTATTTCAATCGTCGTTTTGTTGATTTTAAGAATTCTATCTCGATGAGCATGATTCCATTCTGTGTATTTTATAGTGTGGCAATTCAAATAAATAAAAAAAAAATGTTCCTGTTTCTTCTACTGTTTCGAGTTTCAGAGAATTATCGTTGTTATTTTTATTACGCAAATATTCAATTATTTTAAACATTTGCCAACGATAAATACATATATGGAAACTTCAAACTTGATGACATATTTCGTAATTTATTGCACGATATGAATGAACCGTTTAAAACAGCTTTATCAATAACTGAGAGTTATTGAGTTAATTGGTTTTGATTGATATTTTAAATTATTATGACATACACGGTTTGAAATAAGCCGTTTGTGTATATGCAAAGTTTATGTTTCCATATTCATAATTAAGATAAGACACTTTTTAATGTTATATATTATTATACAAGTAATTCAATATTTATGTATACAGTTAATAATATAAAAATATGCTTATTGTGATTCTTTCACAGGATGTTATATAAATATAAATTATACATTTTTGAAGTTATACATCTTTTGGTGCATTATGGAAAAATGATGAGGTTAGGTTTTACAAAAAACCGACACCCTGAATTTAGCTATAGTCAACATTTTTTGTTTATAATAAAACTTTCAATGTATTAAATACCTTTTTTCTATTGTTAGTGTCGTTTTTTCTACAGACATAGAATAAGGCGAAAGATAAAATTTTTGAAAAGATTTTTATCTTGTTACGTCAAAGAAGTATAACTTCTAACGCGTGTATTTATGTATGTACACACACTTTTTTCGTAGTCCGTTTAAGCTATATAGACCTTGATAGGTCAATAGCGTATTCAATTTGAGAAGAAAACATATCAATTTTTGAAACAAAATAAGTAAAATGTGTGACCGTTAACTTAGTTGTACCGTCGTGATATATAAAAAGTAAGAAAATTATTTGGGGCACGTCAATGAACTATGTCAAATCATTAATGCAAATCACAATCATATATTATCGCTTATATAAGTATTCCGAGTTAGCGAACATTAATGCGACTTTATTTTTGTATTTAATGTCCAAAACGGTTTCACTTTGTAACTTAATTTTGATTTCATATATTGTTTTTTTTTTTTTTTTACTTTATTTTTGGAAATCAATCTTTTAGATTATTACTGACATTGTCACGTAGTCAATAATATTACAAGCGTCGTACAATCATTTCAATATTCATCGTGTGAATCAATATTCTAACAAGATGGTGGATCCCTTGTTAGATCCTTCTAGGGAGTTTTTGTGGCATCTTAAAATTTTATGCTCGGTGGTATTATTTTCCGTTCACTTCACTTATGCACAATAAACTAACTATATTACGTAAAACACCACCAAATTTACAAAATATAGAGTCCATTAACGCAAGATCATGAATAAAATATAAAATCCACCACATGACAGACTAAAATCCCGCCAAAAACTCATAGACTGGTTTATTTTACTATCCTTAACGTTGCATTTGCTTATAATTTTTTTTAATGCGAATATTTATTTCGTGCAAAACATGTTGG
The DNA here is from genome assembly GCA_014332785.1 of Antheraea mylitta. NCBI lineage: Eukaryota > Metazoa > Arthropoda > Insecta > Lepidoptera > Saturniidae > Antheraea > Antheraea mylitta. The sequence goes on from JACEII010000010.1 coordinate 2,993,597, forward strand.
ATTTTTGGCTCAATCTTTATCATGAAATTACTTTCATTTCCTTTTTGTAATTTTGCTATATCTTACCCTATATTATGTATTACTGCTGGCCACAGAGTATATTCGAAATAACGTTAAAGATGTCATATTACGTAATAAAATTTAATTATTGCGAACAAGTGTTGCTCATGGAAAATAAATAATAACTCGGAACAAAAATTCTTAGATGAGGCAAGCTATAGGATCTAGCAGGGGGCTACCATCTTTTTCTCCTATTTTATTTTTGGCAACCAGTCTTCTAGTAGACTATTACTGCCATTGTCAAGTGAGTAACGATATTACAAGTCTCTTGATATAATTTCAATGAACTAGATGGCGGCCGTCTTGTTAGAACTTTCCTGGGAGTTTTCGGGCCAGTCAGAATTCATGCTCCGTGGCATTATTACTGATCCACTTCACTTGTGTACAATAACCAAACTATATTACGTAAAGCACCACCAACAATTCACAATATATAGCTAAATAACACAAAATTATGGATAAAATATAAAGACCACTATATGGCATCCCGGCTACCATCTTGATATCCATCTGACAATGTTAGTATAATTTCAATAGAGAGGAGAGCTTGTCAAAGTAGAAAAGGAAAATAAAATGTTCGTAATATTATTATTCAAATATTACTTTAGTGATGATGTTTTTTTTATTGTATGACGGCAAAGTGACTGCACTATGCCTGATGGTAAGCACAGTACAATCCAAAAATAATAGCGACCACCGATTGACACACTGTCCATGGCTGGTCGCCACTATCATGCTGGCCTGTAAAAAGCTGGATATGCACAGGCTGATTCCGAAACGCGACCCGTAGAAGCGAATCACTATTACGGGCTTTTTCGCCATATACATCGTGGTTGCGACTCAGTTGGGCTGGAAAACCCTACCACCCCGCTTTCGCCATTGCCTCGTTCGTTATTCAGCAGGGTGCACCACGTGCAGGTGAGGTTGGCTTGGGTGTCTCAAGTCTTATGATGTTATTCGACACCACTTACACCCCAATGTATTCATTTAATGTAGTGTATTTTTAACATAGACGTCAAATACTGTAAAAATGAGGTATTTGAATAAGTAATAAAGAAGGAGAAATAGTATGAAAAATAACATAGTGTATTTTATATATTGTTGCGGGTTTTCTGATTCTTTTGTAGAAAATTGTAACAATGTTTTATTTTACAATTGTAACAATTTGGCGGTACATTTTTAATATTACTTAATTCTAATTGTTTACTATGCTTTACATTAAAGATAAGTAGTTTGTCTGTGATTTAATTCGTTACTCGTTATCATATTTTGCGTCCTTGCAGATCGTGTTTTAATATTATAATTGTGTTATAAGTATTTGGAGTTAATGTTATTTATTGTTACATTTAATACTTACGATGTACATTTTTATTACATTAAATGCAATAAGGATATATATTTCTCCAATTTTCCATAAATATATACTTCGTGTATGTTCAGCTAAAACTGAAACCTTTCGAGAAGATTACATTTGAATTATCCTGAATGTACAAAATTACATTAAAGTTATTTTTATGCTATTTAATTTAGTACGATGTTTTTTCATCTGACGAGGATAATTAGTTAAAACATCTTTATGAATAAAATAAAGATAGTAATTATTTTTTTTCGAATTAATTACGCTATTTACCTAGCAAGGTCTTAACAGCTTCACCGGATTACGAATTTTAATCATGCCATTAATATAATATTACTAACTTTTTCATTTCTTTGTATGACGTATGAAATAACCATAGCTAAGACTACGAGATGGAAAAAACATTACTAGAATTGCTCACAAATACATCTACCGGCTTCTTTGAAAATGTTATGTTACGTAATACGGCGAAAAGTGTTTGCAATAACCACCATAAATGAAATTTTGTTTACCCTAAAAGACGTATAGTGTGATGATATTTATTTCATTTCAGATAAAAATGGTGCAAACAGTATTTGGAATATGGGACTATATAATAATGGCGGCCACTATGGTCGCCTCCACTGTCATCGGACTTTATTTCCGTTTCAGCGGCGGCAAACAAAAAACAAACGAGGTATCACAATTAACTAATATTATATTTATTAAAATCAATAGTAGTAGCCAGTTATAGTAAGTATAAATATCATTTAGGAATCAATTAAGCGAGTATGAGAAAGACGATGATTAGCAAGAATTTAATAAATATACATTAATTGAAAAATAATATTTATCACTAGATGAGAAGACAAACTAAAAAATTTTACTGAAAATGTATTATTTTCGGTACAAAATAATGTGGTTGGAGTAAATTATAATTCACTTTGAAATTAAGTTGAAATTTATCACCCTGTTCTTTTATATTACAAAAAGTGCATTATACAACATTAACAATATCGATAGTTCATTTGCTTCGGCTGTATCTTCACAAATTTTTCATATGATTAACTACATTCTTCGTGTAATTATTGCTGCTATCATTAACAACGTATTAACCAATTCTGTTGTAAAACATGGTAAAATTGTAGATGTAAATGAGTTTAAAAATAATTAGCCACTTGTACTTCGACATGTTTGTTATACCAAAAAGTAAATAAGGGCTGAAATTCTGAAAAGTTCGGTGAAGAACCAAATACCTGGCAACACTGACGATAACCGGATAGGTAACTAATCATATAATATTTGATTGTCGTATTGAAAGACGAAGGTTCCTTTAAATTGTCTCAGCAATTTATAAGGAAAATATCCTCCTTAAATTACAATTTTAGAACATTTTTTAATACACAAGTTTCACTACTGTCTACATAGTTCTAATGGGCTTTCAATCTCACATGCATATATTATGTTGTCAGCTGTTCTGAACTTTAAATCATCTGTTAAACGTTTTTTTAGAGTTTTTGGCGGGATTTTAATCTGTCATGTAGTGGATTTTATTCATAATCTTGTGTTATCTGACTCTATATTTTGTAAACTTGGTGGTGTTTTACGTAATATAGTTAGTTTATTGTGTATAAGTGAAGCGAATGGAAAATAATACCACGGAGCATAAAATTTTGTGATGCCACAAAAACTCCCTGGAAGGTTTTGTCAAAGAAGCCACCATCTTGTTAAAATATTGAAATAATCACACGACGCTTGTAATATTATTAACTACACGACAATAGCATTAATAATCTGAGAGATTGGTTGTCAAAAATAAAGTAAAAAAAAAACCTTTCTTATATCTTTTATCGCGAGATACACACATATACATCAAACCAGATAGTGTATAATGGCAGTACAGATAATGAGACAATCTTTTCTTTTCAGGAATATCTTTTGGCTAATCGCAACATGTCAATATTTCCCGTAGCAGTATCACTGATGGCTTCATTCATGTCCGCAATTACTTTACTAGGGGTATCTTCGGAAGTTTATTATTACGGGTTGCAATTTGTTGTAATAAATGCAGCTTATGGTATAGCTACACCAATAGCCTGTTATTTATATTTACCAGTATTTTTTGGTCTTCAAAAGACCAGCACCTATGAATATTTAGAGCTAAGGTTTGGGCCGCAAATACGAATGTTGGCGTCACTGACCTACACATTGCAAATGGTTTTGTATAATGGTATCGTACTCTATGCTCCCGCGATAGTACTAGAGTCTGTGACTGGTTTGGATAGACTGATTTCAATACTGGTTGTTGGTTTAGTCTGTACTTTCTACTCAACTTTAGGTGGGATGAAAGCAGTTTTGTTTACAGACCTTCTACAATCTTTGCTTATGTTTATGGCTGTGTTTTGTGTTGTTATATACAGCGCGATTCAAGTTGGTGGTTTTGATCAGATATTTATTATTGGCAAAGAAGGAGGACGGTTAGACTTTTCCAAGTAAGTATCTCCTTTATACTGTTTTAATAAAGTCAGAATTAATTTGTTTATTTTTATATACAATAATGTGAGAGAATATTGATGATAATAATGTCCTTTGCATTAATTGAAATAATTATTATTAGTAAATAAAAGTAAATATAAAAGTATAATATAATATTAAATATATCAAATATATAATAAAAGTATAATATAAAAGTAAATATAATAATAATTAAAGTTCAAACTGAATGGTAAAGATTTGAAAGTAAATATAACAGTACCTGGACGACCGAGCCTAGCTCGGTTTATTAAGAAAACATTTTTAAATTAAAATAAACTTTTAGGTTTGCCTTACAAAATTAACATTTATTCACAAAAAAAAATATATTTATCTCTTCTGCTGTCACTCTGATTCGAACTGGGTTTACACGGATTTTTGAAGCAACCAATTTCCATCTGAGCTATTTTTGTTTTGACAGTGGTGGCGAAATTTACCTTCATATTCTAGCTATATTTTTTCATTGCCTAAAATCTCAATTAAAATTTTTTTCTGTGAATAAAATCTAGCTAAATCGATTTATCGTCCCCGAAACTACCTACATACTAAGTTTCACGGAAATAGATGACGCCGTTTCCGAGATCCTGAATATATACAAATATAAAAATATACAAGAATTGCTCGTTTAAAGGTATTAGATCAGTCTATGAATATCCCACAGCTGGGTAAACCGCTATTAGCAAAGAAAACTAGGGTATTTTTAATATCCACGCCATCTCACTACATTTCTGAGATTTCGAGTGCAGAGATACCATTCTTTTTTATTTTCCAATTAATGGTATTATGAAAATATTTGTCAAGAATGCAAGTTTTCTTAAAACGTTTTTAACGCCCTTGACGGATATTGTTTCTAACTGAATCTAGGTTTTTTTTTATTTCATAGGAGGTAAACGAACAGGCGGGTCACCTGATGCTAAGTGATCACCGCCATCCATAGACACTAGCAACACCAAGGAGTCGCAAGTGCGTTGCAAGCCTGTGTTTGAGGGAAGGGGAGGGGATTGAGGAGGAAGAGGGGGAGATGATATATAGGCCTCCGGCGCTCTCACTGACCGAACGAAACGCAACAATGCAAGCATAGTTACTTCACGTCGGTTTTCTGTGAGAGGGTGGTACTACCCTGGATGAGTCGACCCATTCATGTTGAAACCAGTAGTAGCTTAAACGTGACTATACCACCTACAGAAAGTAAATGTTCGTGAATTCGTGAGTTCGTAATATTTAAGAATACTGACGCTTCGAAATCGAAGTACTCGTAGGCAATAATAGCCTAATAATCATTATATGAATTGGGTGTACAAATATGATTGTTTAGTTACAGTTTGGATCCAACTGAACGGCACACGTGGTGGTCTTTGATAATAGGAGGAATGGTCACATATTTATCGCTGTATGCAGTTAACCATACTCAGGTTATATTTGTTTTATTAATATTTCACACTAGAACATTGAAATAGGCATTATTTTATATAATACATACTTACTGAAGCTCCAAACTCGTTCACGAGAAATAATTCCGATGTTTCAAATACACTGAGTTGTCAAGCTTAATTTTAATTTTTCATTATTTATGGAAGGAAAATTAAATAATAGAATTCTAAAAATTTCCTCGGATTCAGTTCTGATAATTACATTCAAAACACCAAAAATTATATGAAACTAGCTGATCTGTGGCCACTTCGTTGGGCGGAAACATTTATAAAAAACTACTTTTTGTGACTTAAATATAAAAGTTAGACATATGCTGTCGCTAATTTTTTTGTAGGCATTATCAAGCTCTACAACTTTTCTCTAGAACTCAATCATAGATTTCTCATCGCTAAGGCAGCGTTCATAAGGAACGTTTTCGTTCGAACGTTTTTTTCAAACTTTACAAATTCGACTACCACAAAAAAGTTTTTTCATTTTTCGGGTAACCTGAAACCAAAAATAGCTTCAGCGGGGCTCTACCACCTACAAAATATATAATATCAAAGGAAACTCGTAACAGTCTGTCGTATGACGAGACAATTCATAAATACATTTTATCTAAAGATTAGGTTCACAGTATCAGTTGATCTTCAAATCATAAAGCCTATGTCTGACAAAGTAACATATCATGTTATCACAGATACGACAATTTGTAAAGTATTAAGATGAAGTAGCATTAAATGTAATTCTGTTGTGTACGATGGCTTCAGATAAAACACATCTAATAAAATATGAAACAATGTTAATAAAATGCATGGATGGTTATATTATTTACTGTCTGTTCATATCCTTTTCTTATATATAAAACAAGCCTCTGCGCTCGACTTCATTCGCGTGGAATAGGTACTTTGGGTTAATGCTAAAACGGAGCAGACGCTCTTAAGTGGGGAAAAAACAGAATTTGAAACATTCTTCATTGGTGCTCCGCTCCTGTTGGTTTTAGCGTGATGATATGTAGTCTATAACTATCCTTGGTAAATGAGCTTTATAACATTGAAAGAATTTATCAAATCGGTCCAGTAATTTCTGAGATAACCCCTACAACGTCACAAACTCACAAACTTTACCTCTTTATAATATTAGTATAGATTAGCCATGTTATTACAAAAATGTTAATTACGTATTGAATACTTGATTTAAAAAGTTTTGGGTACTTTCGTATTAAATGCAGCGCGTTCATTTTGTTATTGTTCAAAGATTTCTATTTTTGGAATAAATACGGTAGTTTTTTTAAACCCATGCTATGCTACCTACAATTATTGGACCTGTGCTTCATAATTATATTTGTGTGTATAGAGTTTAAACTCTCGTTAAACGCATGTTTTTGTTTTTGTAGTCGTTACGGTTTTGAACAGTCTAGGATATAATTAGCGAACAACATGTTTTATGCTGTATAAAAATAAGTAATAGGGCGACCAAGCCTAGCTCGGTTCTTTAAAAAACATTTTTAAATTAAAATATACTGTTTGCCTAACAAAAATAACATTTTTTCACATAAAAAATAAAATAAAAAGATATCTCTCTTATAATAATAATAATAATAATGCAATTATTTAATTAATTATAATAAATTCTTAGTCTTGCCTTACAAAATTATCATTTTTTACAAGAAAAAAAGATTATATACACTCGGGTTTGAACTGGGGTTACATGGATTTACGAAGCAACCAATTGCCATCTGAGCTATTTTTGTTCTGAGAGTGCCGGCGAAATTTACCATCATATTCTAGCTATATTTTTTCATTGCCTGAAATCTCAGTTAAAAATTTTTTCTATGAATAAAATCTAGCTAGATCGATTTATTGTCCACGAAATTACCTACATACTAAGTTTCACGGAAATAGATAACGCGTTTCCGAGATCCTGAATATATAAAAATATACAAGAATTGCTCGTTTAAAGGTATTAGATAGATTTGTAACTTAGAAAATATTGTCAACGTAATAAAATAAACATTGCTATGAATAATAATAGAACGATATATTAATATATATTCATATTACAAAATAATACCACCTATTTGTAGTTAACTACATACAAAAAGTAGATAACTTTTGGATGTCCTTGCAACAAATAGTATAAACTGTGTATCTTTAATATTCTATTTAAACTTGGGTCAGTTTTTTATTTATCATTTTATGTTATTCGATAATTTGAGGTCATTTATAATTCTGCGTAGCCTAGTATTAGTTCTTATATCCTGTTAAAGAAACTTTTAACAATATTTGGTGTTTTTACGAAAAAGTAATTGAAAATATTTTTTTACACTTTGTCAGGTTCAACGACTGCTGACAGTGAGTACATTGGGACGTTCGCAACAATGCCTCTGGTGGAGTTGGCCCGTACTAACACTTTTGAGCATATTTACTTGTATCAGTGGCCTTGGTATGTACGCGGTTTACAAAGACTGCGATCCATTAATTAATCATGGAATTATTTCGGTGAGATTTTTATTATGAGATATTTATTCAATTATTATATTTAGAACATTTTGCTTGCCTAGAGAAAGACACGAATGATTCATTATAATAAAATAGAGTATTAGTATTAAAAAAAAATTATTTCATTAACTACAATATAAGTTACTGTGAGAGATTGCAAGTAATTTTAATAACCACAAAAAAGTGCCTGTTTGCTTATGTACACGCGTTAGAAGTTATACTTCTTTGGCGTTACAAGATAAAAATCTTTTCAAAAAATTTATCTTTAGCCCTATTCTACGTTTGTAGAAAAAACGACACTAACGATAGAAAAAGGTATTTAATATATTGAAAGTTTTAATACAAAGACATACAAACAACAAATACAAAGATATAAAATGTTGACTAACTTCAGCGTGTCAATTTTTCGTGACGGTGTGCGCTCGCACCTTAATAACTTCAGCGTGTTGGTTATCCGTCACTGTGTGCGCACGCATCTTAATAACGTCGGGCTCGGTTTTTCGTGACGGTGTGCGTGCAAATCGTAATAACTTCGGGGTGTCGGTTTTTTGTGACGGTGTGCGCGCGCATCTTAAAAATTTACTATATAATTTTTACTAACGCGCCAGAAGAAGTATAACTTCAAAAATTACCTCGCGATATTTATATAGAGGCACAGCATAAGTATATCAGGATACATAAAATGGATGAAAGAACACATTACAAATATTCTATTTCCTTCTCGAATAAAGTTATTATTTATCATATTACCCGAAAGGCATTTCAATTGAAACTAGATATTATAACACAATTAAGAACCTAATATCGGCTTTTACTACGAAGTCTTATCATTTTGAATTATTGGTACTTGTTAATAACATTAATGTACGTAATTTATTTGTTTTAGAGAGATACCTACATTTAGCTTTGACATGGAATAGTGTTAATGATTTACTATGATTTTCAACATTTCTAGATTGATCAATTGATGCCTTACTACGTAGTAGATGCTATGAGATTTATTCCTGGACTTCCCGGTCTTTTCGTGGCAGGAATATTCAGTGCTTCACTATCCACTATATCTGCATCTTGTAATGCACTTGCCGCTGTCACTCTTATGGACTATATCGATAGGTGAGATTATACACTTATTATGCATAACATATATACTTTAAACATAATTTATATAATAAAAATACGACTAAAGACGGACGCTTAAGCATTATTTCTTTTGTTGATATGCGAAAGTCAATAACCTAATATTAAATACCCCCTGTCGAAGCAAAAACAAAGTCATAAATAACCTTTATGTAGAGGCCATACGTGAAGAAATAAATAACCTTTATCGATTAATTTTATTTTAATATACATTTAACTATACATAAACATCGCCTAAGAACAACTTATAATATTTTATTACAAACTATTTCTATAAAAAGCCTCATTGCTTTTTGATTATATTAAAATAAACAGTATATTTTGAAAATAGTTTCAATTGAACTGTATGTTTAATTATGTCTACAAAAATGTATATTTTAATTTTTACTGTGTGGTGCCGGCAGAGTAGAATAGCACCACCCCATATCTTCCCGTGGGTATCGTAAAAGGCGATTAAAGGAGTGTGTGAGATAGTATTGACCCCTACTATTTTCTCACCGGGATACTGCACCATCTGTCTGAGTCCTTCTCTGGTCGTAACGGTTCACGTTCCACTGGGTCCAGAAGAACAAGGACGAGTATGTGCACCTGTGTTTTGCGCGTACACTTGTGCACCTTAATATATCCTGCGCATCTGACCGCTTTTACTACTGGACTCCGACTTAAGTTAAGGAGTCAAAGTCGCCATGGCCGAAACCGGTTGGACCAATCATCATATTTTAATTTTGATTATTAAAAAAAGACTTCACTTCTTCACTCTTTTAAATATTTCCGTTAACACGTTTGTCATGGCGTTGGACTGACGTCACACCATTGTAAATAAAAAAATGTCTTAATATATGATGACGTCAGTTGCTATAAATACTAACATAAACATATTTTGAACATTTAATTAAAAATATTAATTCAGTGTTTGTATAAAATAATCTATTGACAAAGGAATTCAAATGTCATTATTTACGTTTTATTTATTCTGTAATGTTTATTTGCATTACGTATTTATTTTTAAAGTCGCATTGTTGTTAACTTTTAGATGGTGCAAGATTCCATCCTCATATGTGCCTTGGTTAACGAAGCTAGCCGCGTGTACGTATGGTTTCCTATTTTTGGGACTTGCTTTTCTTGCCGAATCTTTGGGAGGAGTTTTGCAAGCCGCGTTGACAATATTTGGAGCTGTCGGTGGTCCGTTGTTAGGGGTATTCACTCTTGGCATGTTCACCACTTACGCCAATGAAAGGGTATTTTTAATAGATGCTATTACTTTCCATAACTAGTTAACAAACATATTGTTAGCATTAAAATTAAATTCATGTCAAATTCAAATCAATGTCAAATTTTAAGTAATTGGGTTTGGTTGGGGCTTTATGATTATTAAATCCTCATGACTATTGTTTCCTACTTTTCGTATCATCATCATTATTACCCTTATTCCACTTAAGTAGGGTCGGCACAACATGTTTTCTTTTTCCATTCTCTTCTGTCAGATGTCATCTCAGTATTCACACCTTTTACGGACATATCGTTTTTCACAGAACCCATCCATACCTTTTTCGGTCTTCCTCTAATCGTATATCCGTCCACTATCATACTCAACATTTTTCTATTTACATGGTTTTCATCTCTCCTCATGACATGCCCATACCATGCTAATCGATTACTCCTCAACTTCTCTGTCACTGGTGCTATTTTCAAACTGCCTCTAATATACTCATTCTTAATCTTATCGATTCTAGTTACACCACACATCCACCTTAACGTTCACATCTCTGCCGCATGTAATTTTCTCTCATCTGTCTCTTTCGTAGCCCAGCACTCAGATGCATACAGCATGACCGGACTTATCATAGCTTTATAAACCTTTCCCTTGAGTTTCAAAGGCATTCGTGGCTTACAAGCTACCCCAGACACATTTCGCCATTTCATCCATTCTACATTTATCCTATTCCTCACGTCCTCATCAATGCCACCGTCGTTTTGTATCAACCATGTATTATCCTGCTTTTCGTATGTGGTTGGTATAAATGAATATACGTGGATTATTATTTATATAGATAATATTCTAGATAATTAGGTCAAATATTAAGTACCTATTTATTTTTATTAATTTAGAACTGCAATCGAGGGCAAAGTTTCCTCTAGAAATATTGCTACTGTCTAATCGGTCACCTGGTATACTTACCATGTTTAGCTAATAAACATATTTTTAATACTGAATCGTCAAAGTTGGACAAGGTCTAAAATTTATAACTAAAAATACTTTGCGACTTTTATTTTCTAAATTTAGTATATGGTTGGTGTAAATGAATACATATGAATTACTATTTATATGGATACTAGCGGGCACGGTGGACATTGTCCTGCCTTGATAATAAAAAAATATCTAAAATTCAACTGAAGCGCCACATTCCGGGTCATTCGCGAATCTAAATTATTTTCGGATCCACAGGAACACGCACACAAAACTTCATCCACATCGTTCCAACCGTATAGGAAGAGTTCAGTAACGGTCAGAAGAAATTTACATATAATGGTGGGAATAGGCCGGAAAAACTTGGTCAAAGCCTTGACTCCTATCACCTCCATTGATGCGGGTTTATCATACGGAGAGATGTGGACTGTTTTTTTTGTTGTTTGCGAGGGCAAGGGTATTAACGGATATATGCTCAATCGCAGGATCCAAGGGTATATAATCGATTGAGCTTGGTAATAGGAACATACACACTTACTTGGCATATATACTGAGTCCAATCGCTTGTTTCAGCACTGCGGCGGTGGAGAAACCCTTTGTCCAAGACACAGCGTTCACGGATTTATTGCGGCACATATACTAAATACTCTAGCGTTTATACCAATGACTCCGACGCGTGCGTTACATAGCGGTGCGGGCGATACAGGTGCAACTGTAGCGATATTCTAGGGAGGAGATAGGCGCAGGGGGAGGGGGGGAAACACGAGGCGCCCTCGCAGAACAACAGAACTAACTCCTTATAACATAACTACCATATAAAGATAGTTTTGAACATAATAAAGAATGCAAGTATAGCATATTGCTTTAGTATTAGTGATGATATATTATGAATTTTGTAATTTTCAGGGAGTATCCATTGGTTTATTAACCGGCATGGCGTTTACTTTATGGATAAGCTTCGGTGGTCCGCGACCGTCTCCTGTGAAATTACCATTAAGCGTAGAGGGTTGTAGTCTTAATGTAACACAACCAGATCCTGCGGCTATTATTAATCCCAGTGATTATTTCTATTTGTATAGGATTTCCTATATGTGGACCAGTCTGGTGAGATATTTTTCTACTACTGAAGTTATAAAACAGATGAAAACGTAGATTATGGTGGGGAACTTACACAAGGGTTCAGCTAAAGATAGCAAAAATTAAAATATGCACAAACAATCCAATTATTGCAAATAAAAAGTTGTCTTTTAAGAGTTAGGGAGAAAACGCCCACGCCACTACAATTGAACTTATGAATCTATCTATCTATCTAATACCTTTGGACGAGCAATTCTTGTATATTTATATATTGTTATATATTTAGGATCTCGGAAACGACGGCAGTGATTTCCGTGAAACTTAGTATGTAGGTGGCTAATGTTATACTAAGTGTCCAATCAATTTTCAAGTTTCGGGGTAAATTGTTATTAATCATGTCCCAAAAGCCTAGGACTAGATATAAGGATGAAAATGTTTACAGGACGATATTTATTCTCTCTAAAACCTGTTTATAAGGTATTGTGAGATTATTTCGACGTAAGCTGTTTTATAGAAATCATAACCAATCAACAAAGTGTATCAAATCAACAACGAACCCAAGTTTCAAGAGTTTGTTTTAATAAAGCTTTTTCCATTTTATAAATCTTACTCAATATATTTTTTTCCTCGTAAAAAATTGAATCGAAAATCAAATCAAGTTTTGGTATGGAGTGACGTCACTTTGTGTTCAAAATGACGTTCCAATTTACGTAGCTTATAATTGCATTTTTCTTAAAAATAATAATAATGTTAGAATGTAGCTTTCAGTAAATCACTTTTTATAACTATTGTTATAGCATTATTACAACATATCTCATAATAATTTTGGTTATAAAGTCGTGTCGAGTCCATTTTTGAATTGCCCCCCTATGGGGCGTAGGCCACACGTTATAAAACACTAATCTAAAACTTTATTTATTTATTTATTTACATATGGATAAAACAACAGTCGACAATCAAAAATAATAATACAATAACAATAATAAAAAAAAGTAAAATAAACTGAAGACCTAAACGAGACGCTTAAACTTTAGACTTAATCTCAAAAAAAAAATTAAATAAACAGCAAACCAAATTTAAATAAACAGCATCATTCATTCATACACTCCTCAAAAAAGTCTAAGCAACATGTACTAATTTAAATTTTAGGATAGTTCTTCACATTATAACGTATTTTATTTTTAAAATAATATCTTTAGGGTTCTATGATGTAAAAATAACAGCTGTTGTCTTTATAAGTTCTCTTAATAACAGAAGTGAACAATATTAGAATATACTGTAGAAACTAAGATACATAAGAAACTAAACTTTCTTTTTACAAAATGAAATTTCTAAAGAATATGTATTTATTGTGAAAGAATAGAACAATTTAATACAAAGTATGGTCTCCTCTGCTATTCAGAACTTGTCGGCAACGATTATTCATTGAATTAATGAGACTGTATATGTCATCTTGCGGTGTTCGCTCCCAATGGAATTGTAGCAAATCTTTCAGCTGTTGGGTTGTTGTCGCTCCGTCCAAGTCCTTCAAAACACGTCTCTGGAGCATGTCCCATGCGTGCTCGATGGGGTTGAGATCTGGCGATTGTGCAGGCCAGGGCAATACCCGGATGTTTTCCGTTGCAAAGTATTCACTGGTTCGCCGAGCTGTATGTGAACGCGCATTGTCATGGATTAACCTAAAATCGGAGTCAAAGGTTTGTGCAAATGGGTAGTCATAAGGTCTGGGAATATCCTCAATGTAATTTTCAGCATTCATGTTTCCATTTACAAAAACGAGCTCAGTTCGCCTGTTCTTCATAATACCCGCCCATAACATAACTGTTGAGCCTCTGTATGGATGAACTTCCTGAACGCACCTGAGCGTTTCAGTATTTCTGGGCCGACGATACACTCGCACCCTTCTTGTATCAGGCTTAAACCCGAATCGCGACTCATCGGAAAACATAATCTTATCCCATTGTTCCTGGGTCCATGTTATGCGTTCTCTACACCATTCATATCGACGAGCGCGATTCCCGTGACGTATCGGTGGGCACCTGATTGGGCGTCGAGCTCGTAAAGCTCATGCAGTCGATTTTGCCCAGTTTGAGGACTTACATCAACACCACTTGAAATTTGTAACCTCAAACTTATCTCTCGAGCGGTCTTGCCGAGTGTTTGTACTCCTTTTACGGCCTGGATGCTGTTCAGCGGGTACTCCTGTATTATTGTAGCGCTGCCAAAGACGAAAAATAACACTTCTATGAATGCCAAAATGTCCAGATACCTGAGATTGATTACTTCCCGCTTGCAACATCCCTACAGCTCTTTGCATTTCATCTGCCATCAAATGACGTCACTTCATGACGTAAAGAATATCTAACAATTCAATTTTGTCGCTAACTTTATTTAAATGGTTGGTAAAATTATAAAATCAAGACTAAACGTAACAATTGAAACGCACTTAAATTCAAACAAATTCGCAGTCATTTGAATTTTATGAAAAAACAAAACATAATCAAATTTTTTTTTTTACAACCAGGCAGTATGTCATCAATAATAAAAAAGTTTACTTACCTACGCACTTTGTTTGAGTAAATACTTAGAAATTAATTAATATAAATGGTAAAATTTGTAATATCACGCATGTTGCTTAGACTTTTTTGATGTGTGTATAAGGAGAAACAATAAGGAACTTCCTTATTGTGTTATATAAACAGCATACCAACTTTAAATAAACAGCATTATTAAATAAGGGAGAAACAACAAGGATATATATATCCTTATTGTTGCTGTTTGTTTAAACTTGGTTTTCTTCTTATTGTTTCTCCCTAAATTAATAATGCTGTTTATTTAAATTTGGTTTGCTGTTTTTTTTTTAGTTTAATTCTAAAGTTTTAGGTCAGTGTTTCCCAACGTCTGGTATACGCCCTAGAGGGGGACAATTTGATAGTTAAAAGGGGCAATTTAAAAATGGACTTGACACGCTTCAACTCTTTCGGTTTGAGTTATTTAAATGCAATGCTAGAAGATATCGATGACGAATGTAACAAAAAGGCAGATCCTTAAAAAAATGCTGTAAATAATTATTAGGTATAATTTTATTTGACGTTACCAAAATACCAACTGTGTAATTAGAGTCGTCAAGAAAGTTTACTCTTTCGGTTTGAGTTATTTAAATGCAATGCTAGAAGATATCGGTGACGAATGTAACAAAAAGGCAGATCCTTAAAAAAATGCTGTAAATAATTATTAGGTATAATTTTATTTGACGTTACCAAAATACCAACTGTGTAATTAGAGTCGTCAAGTAAGTTTTTCATTAATGTTTT
Organism: Antheraea mylitta; assembly: GCA_014332785.1. NCBI lineage: Eukaryota > Metazoa > Arthropoda > Insecta > Lepidoptera > Saturniidae > Antheraea > Antheraea mylitta. The sequence continues at coordinate 3,009,152 of JACEII010000010.1, forward strand.
GAAATTTTACTTGTGATGTTTTGATAACAATTTCATAGTGACTATTTCATTTTCATAGTGATGAAAAAAGGTTAAAAATTATGTATTAGAGCATAAAAATTTTAGAAATGTTAAGGTGGGGCAAAGCCTAAAAGGTTTGGGAAACACTGTTTTAGATTGTTACTATGAATGGGTATGAAAATAATAATAAAATCAATCATTTTGACAGATTGGCTTCGTTTGGGTGTTAGTAGTCGCATCTGTAATATCTCTATGGCGTCAGCAACAACCTTGGGAGAAAGCTGGTAAATTATATCCCGACCCAGAACTTTTCACACCTCCGCTAGCTAAACGACTCAGAGCCAAACTCCGGGAAAAGAAAGACTTCCAGGTCTGTATGAAAGAGCATATATTTTTATTTAGCCTACTGCTTGTTTTTAAATATTATTTATTCCATCCTTGATTGCACAATTTCAATAATCGATAAACTGAAACAGAAAAACAAACATTTATGTATCTTATAATATGCATATCACGCAATAAAGCTCCTTAGTAACTAAATGTTTTCTATTTTGCTATATTTTTGTGCAATGTTTTTATTTATAAGAAATTCATTATTTATATTCATTTGTATCTAAATATATGTATGACATTTTGATTTCACTGGCTTAGTAGTTAGTTTGTTTGTAGATGGGAACAATCAAGTCTTGAGTTCGAACTATAGCCGTCATCAATTTGATTCTGATAAGGTTGGTATTTTGGGTTTTTATTTTTTTACTAATTATATACTAACGATTCGCTTTTGTATTGTACCTGTAACTAAGTAACTATGTTCATATCATTATATATTAAAGTTATACATATTTTGAAATTCTCGTATTATTAAGTATCTAACATTCAGGCTACTAATTGTACTAATTAAGGTTTTTAGAGGATTATTAATATTGTATCTTGTTTTCGTGGTAACTTACAATATTTAGTGTCTCGTTTGTTAACTATTAAATATTCTGTCACAAAAGTATTAACAAAATAATAGAAAAAGCTTAACAAATACTAGAACCGACTTTAAAAAATTTTACTCTAAAAGATGCATTAGAACATTATTGACCGTAGTCATGATCATTAATCACTAAACATGATGTAACTTTCAAATTTAAACCCAATGGGAATGGAATTAAATGGGTGACATTGAAAATATCCCATAAAAAAAATTGCAAATGGCTCTATAAATGACGAAGTACCAAGGTAAAGAGCATTAAAAAAATACAACCGAATTCAGAACCTCTCCGTGAAACTTCTTATGGGAGAACTTTAAAATTCTGATCGGCAATCTTTTTATGTGACGAAAAGTGGTGGGAGCACATACTGTGCCGAATAGTGTTGACAACACCGGCTCTTGTAGCATCATCAAAGTTAGGCAACGTCAAGCGTGGTCAGTATAATCTTCCTTTTTGAAGTTGTTTAGTAAAATATAGGCTCACAATTAGGTGTCTTAGTTATTTAGGGCTTGTATAACTACATGTTAAATAATTTGTTGTGTTATATTAGTTGTTCATATTCGGAACTACCTAGTATATTCAACTGTTTTCTTTTTTTCGAACTGACTACACTATTGGCCTTGCAAGGCCTTTACAGCTTCACCAGACTACAATATTCAACTGTTGAGAGGCTTGTAGGTCGGCATAACAGCGGGCGACTTGCAATGAATGGCAGATATATCTCGGTGGTTGCCTTTTTTGGCTTGTACTGTACTTATTATTCGGCATAAGACAGTATATTATAAAAAGATTTTTAAGTGATTGAATTTTTATTATAAGACTGAAATATTTTTTGGTTTATTCTGTATATATACAGATAACAGAGTCTTCAAACTGGTAAACGGTATTAATTTATATGGGTGTTTAAAGAAATTGATAATATGTAACTTTGTAGAAGACCGGCTAATGATAAATGTAGTCCAAATAATTTTGATACAAAATTGTGATCCCTAACTAATTCAAATTTCTGCGATTTGTTATTAAAATACAAAGCAAAAAAAGGAACTAATTATGTCACTGAAGCATGTTACATGGACTAATAATCTATTCATACTAATACTACGAAACAATGCGAAAATAACTTTAATTTTTAACTTTTTACGATTAAGCCTTTAAACCGATCGCAATGAAATTTAATATGGAGGTAATTGGAGATCTAGAGAACAAGATAGAACAACTAGAGTGTAAGATACTTTTCGTAATCATATAGGTAAAATAGAGTACTATTTTTTAACTTTATGTACTAGTTAGCTAATACCATATCACTAATGATGAAATGAATCGTGTAATGTTTTAATTTTAACAATCTGTTCAATATTTTTTATACGTTTCAGTGTGAACTATTGAAATGGAATAAAGTTGAAGATTAATGTAATTCGCTTCAGAAGATAGTTATTATAAATAATAGAGTTAATATTATTAACGTTCGTGGTGTAAGTGGAAGGTATTGTTATTCTCCTGTTATTGTGGATATGAGCTGGAGCTTTCTAATAGTGGAAATAATTTTCTAACATATAACTACCTTAGAAGCAAGTGAGAATGATTCGTTTTCATTTTGCATGTGTAATATATATTTGATATTGTTAACGGTCTGTTTTTTATCAGTTCAACGTAATGTATAGTGCGCGCCAAACTTTTTGACCGCTCTGACCATAGCTATGTAGAACACACATTTAGATATAAATAAGTATTAATTATCTTATGTGTATAACATCGAAACAATTTAACAATAAATAAATTCCAATTTTAGTTTCCCATAAGAGTATTTTAACTTTGTTTAGTATTTATTCAACTTTTGACGATATTATGCGCAAGCTCTTTCTCATGGCTATATTCAGAGCGGCCAAAAAGATAGACGCGAACTATAAATAGTTATTTATTGTTCATTGATATTGTTTTCTAAGAATAAATCCTGAACTGTTAGAGATAATATAAAAGTTAAATCTACCAATAATGATAATTGTTTCATTTAAAACAAGTTTGAATTATTAATTTAACTATTTATAATTCATTTAATCTAGTTTTCTTTGGAATTATGCTGTGCAATATTCTTAATGAGCTACGATTGTAGAAAGACATTGCTCAATTGAGGTGACATGATATGTAACTGTGTACCCAGCTGACAAGAAGTGTGCATAGAAATTACGTATGTGTGTGTTGATAGAATTTACACAAATATAATCCAACATAAAATATGTTGAGTATGTAGATATAGTCGTTTAGGATCAAAAACATGTATATCAAATTTGGTTTAATTTTTCAAAAGGTTAATACTTGACTTTTAAAAATTCAGGCTGCACTTTTGATACGTTTTAAATAACTTCTGAGGAGAGCAAGTGTTATTAGCGGATTAGTAAAAATTAGTTGACGCATTAATTTTCTTACTATGTTCATGTATTTATCTAAAATCATCCGTGTAATTTCAATGGAGACTCATAAATCTACAAATGATATTACCGAATTTTTCATAATATTTACGGACTTCATAGAATTTTGACGGTTTGTTTTATGTTTATTTTATGTTTTATATAATAATATGACATAATATTTAAAATAAAAAATAATATTTAATTACAAAATGATATTGTATAAGAAAAACTCTACCAATTTTAGTGAATATCATCCAGGCGTATTATGCCGCTGCTGATTGAAACGTCTGGTTAAAAGTAAATAATTGCAAAAAAAAATATAACAATATATTTTGTAGTTATAAGCTATCGTGATCATTTTCTCCAATGTGCTAGTTATAATTTTGATATTAGATATTATGTAATTTCACTATATTAATTTCTGACCAAAATAAGAATTCTAGACATTTTTAAGCGGTGAATGTATAATAAATAGCAATAGTTTTTTATTCACTCAGTTTTTATATCGATATGGCTGGATTAAGCTAAAATGTCATATCGCATTCTTCCTTGAATAAAAATATAAGTAGATAATACATATGGACAATCTTTTATTTATTTAATTTATGAATCGAGCTTTATAAGTTCTCCTTGTTACATGTTAAAATAAATATTAAAAAGTATAGAAAAAATAAACGATAAAAAATATAAACCTGTTAAAAATAAGTCATGGGGTGTAAGGGGTGTCGAATAACATCATAAGACTTGAGACACCCAAGCCAACCTCACCTGCACGTGGTGCACCCTGCTGAATAACGAACGAGGCAATGGCGCAAGCGGGGTGGTAGGGTTTTACAGCCCGACTGGGTCGCAACCACCATGTATATGGGGAAAAAGACCGTAATAGTGATTCGCTTCTACGGGTCGCGTTTCGGGATCAGCCTGTGCATATCCAGCTTATTACAGGCCGGCATGATAGTGGCGACCGGCGATGGACAGTGTGTCAATCGGTGGTCGCTATTATTTTTGAATTGTACTGTGCTTACCATCAGGCATAGTGAAGTCACTTTGCCGCGCTACAATAAAAAAAAAAAGTAATCCCAAACATACGCAGAAAATGTTTTTTTAACCAATAGTAGCACATCAATACAAAAGATTTCGTCAGATTAAGTTCAAATATTAATTTCGTGCCAATTTTACAATTTTCGTGTAATATCTAATACAAGTAACACTATTAACATAATAATAAAGAAATTCTGACTCGCAGCATTACTTTAATTCTGGATCGAGGTGTAGAAAGAATGTGCAAGTAAAATTAGTTTGTTGAATGTGGTTGTAACGCTTTTTTGTGATGTTTTAAAAAAATGGAATAATGTCAAAACCAAAATAAAATAAATTACGTGGTTTGTAGCTTCTCCTTTAGATTTAGTTTGTTGGTTAGAAGCTCAAAATCCTAGAATGTTTTAGAAATACATTAAAGTAATATCGAAAGCAAAATAGAATAAAATATGTGGTTTGTTTGTTTTAGATTTTATTTGTTGGTTAGAAGTTATAGGAATAACTTCAAATTAAGTTGTGGGATAGTTTTTAAACGCTTCTATAAAGATCGCTATTTCCGAATACGGCGTTATTCCAAAAATAGTGCAATCCATACTCTATATTAATATTAAGACGTGAAGTTTGTGACGTTGTAGGGGATAATCTCAGGAACTACTGGTCCGATTAGAATAATTCTTTACGTGTTATATAGCTCATTTATCGAGAATGGTTGTAGGCTATATATAATCATGCTTAGACCAATAGGAGCGGAGCACTGATGAGAAATGTTTCAAAATCCGGATGTTTTTACCTTTTTAAAGCTTCTGCTACGTGTTAGCGTTAGCTCAGAGTTACTATTACTACGTGGATGAAGTCGCGAGCAGGGGCTAGTATGTAATAAAATATATCATAATGAATTTTGTGATATCTGTAAATGCAATAATAATTCGAAATGAATATAGCCTAGAACTTCTTATTAAGGCAATAAATATATATATTTTATTATTATAAGTACTGTTTTTATCTATAAACACTTAAAATGTTGTACTTAAATGAATACAAAATGTTTTTTTGAAATGTTGTTTTATTTAGATGCACTTTAAATTATTTTATGTATTTAGTGAAGGTTACAGACATAACCTTTAATGAAATTGCTCTTGGTAATAAATAATACCTAATTCATGATTTCCATGGTGGAAGTTATAGACTGGAATTTTTAAAATCTTCAAAACAGATTAACATTGGTTGTTCTTTTGTTAGTTCATCGTATGGCTACATGGAGTATGTCGCTTCGATGTTCCAATATATGTGGAACAGTGCAGTGGCCAAACATTTTGTAGTCTTTAACACCACCTGGGGAACATATATAGGGGAATGCCAGCTACACTTCCTAGGTTCGCAAGTAACATCAGCCCCTCTTAAGTGTAATCCTCCTTCCTCCTTCGTAACTCTCGACACTGGCTGGTAGCTCATCCATACACTCTAAAACCCAATAAAAGAGCAACAACAAGAGGTTCTTCAGAACTTATATTATGCGTACTCTGTTGTTGTGGAATGGGTTACCAGGTACAGTATTCCCTCTGAGTTATGATAGGGATTGAAACACATTCTTCTAGGCCGACAACGCAACAGCTATATCCCCTGGTAGCAGGTATCCATAGTCGATGGTAACCATTTGCCATCAGATGAGACATCTGCCTGTTTGCTGCCCTTTAACATAAAAAGATCCTTTTTTTTTACGTGAAGAGAAAATCCTCATGGACTGTCAAATCTCCCGGGGGGGAGCCCGACTTGAGCCGCCCACGCCCGCATGCGAATCACGCAGGGGTGAGGCCAAAAACGGTGACTCGAACCGGCTTAAACTCCACGACAATCTACGCCGCACTATGGGAGTGTCCCGGGGTTGCGTGAGCAAGCTCCGCAACACCCCCAGCGGCAGGCGTTTCCCACGCCATACCCAGCTGAGGCAACCCAGTTGTAAGGCTGCCTCCCAGCTCTCCGAATCCGTGCAATGGGAGTCCGGGCCCCCGACCCTTTCCCCCTGGATACGGCTGGCAGCGTAAAGGCCATCCGCTCCGCCGCCACCCAATGGTTGATTTTTTACCGAAGTTTACTCCTCCTCCGCCCGAGCTACTCCGAGGTCCCCTCCGGCCTACGCTAACCTATGCATCCCCCCCGTACCCCACGACCTTAGCCCTACCCTAACTATCACAATCCCTACACCCTCCAATCCCTGGACTTGCCTACCCACCGAGTAGGTAGACAAGCCAGAGGATACCTACCCAGCACCCTCCTAACAATCCCTAACCCTAACGAAACCTACCTAACATAAAAAAAATTGTAAAATATTTAAGCAAGTTAGGTAACGTACCTAACACTTATTATGCTAAGTATATCAGATAAGCTTCAATCAGATGGAACTTCTGGCAGTTTGTGGGCTTGGATTAAAAACTTTCCGATTGAATGGCCAATACCAGCGATAGCTGCTCATCTGAACTCAATCAAGCAGTTAAATGTGGGTTCTAACACTGAGGCCAAGGCCGCTACAATAAAATTGGAGAAACTTATCGAAGTGATCCGTTACTTTATGCTAGCACAGTTTCTGTCTGTATAACTCATAAATAAGGCCGCGTGTGGAATATTGATACTATGTTCGAGGTGGATCCACCAGATATTGGCTGAGTCTGCTACATTCTAAAGACTGCGAATTTGGCTTAAGGGTCGACAATAATCAATAGTAGGGACGCACTTCTTGTTGTTTTTGTTAATTAATCTAGTTAATTATAGTTTAAATGGTTTTCACGAAGGCTTACCACACCGTCTAAATTTCTAGAAAGAGCATACTATTAAAATCCTGTGATATTTTCATTAAATGCAAGTGTGTCATTAAAATGTAATGAAAATTTACATAGAAAGAAAACAGTGTGTATACACTATTCAGTTTAAACAAATAACATATAATATGCTTGTTTTTGCCCGCGGTTTCACTCGCTTTGTAACATTAGACCGACTCTGCGAAATATCTCCTACGATCTTAAAATACCCTATACTCTTTTCTATACTCCTAGTAAGATGTATGTCAAATTTTACGTTAATATATTGAATATTTGAGCGTAACGAACAAACTCATATTCACAAATTTATAATATTAGTGTTAGAGTTGACATTTTAATTAGTTATCTACTAATTCCATATAAAATGCTCGTTTTAGCAAACTAAACTTTAGGCCGGCAAGGCACTGACCTGGTGTTGCTAGTGTCTATAGTCGGCGGTAACCACTTACTATTAAGTGACCCACCCGTTCGTTTACCACTTATGATAAAAAAATAGTAATAATTCGTTGACCGTGTACATTTTTCAATAAATGAAAACATCAAATAAATTACTATTTTTATTTTAAAATTCGTATTAAATGATTTATTTTTTACTGGATTAATATAATTTACTTACTGATTATTATTAGCTTTACAATGAATTGGGAAAGAAAAGTACGAATAAAGTAGAAAATAATTTTACCTTAAATTCGGATTCAATAATATCTACAATTATTAATAACTATATGTCAACCAAAGATATAAACTATGAGTAATGTTAAAGCATTAAAAATATATAGTATTTCTTTGAAGCGCTGCGAACACCTGAATTAATCAAAAAACGGTTATATGATGTAGTACCTATTCAATTATACATTAGTAGTACTCAAGAGAAATAATGCTTATAAATCCAGTTGTGTCACTACAGACAGACGATCGCATTCGAGCCGAGCTATTGTTGATACGATTGTCAGATTGCCGTGGCCGTGTAATATATAAAAATATAATGTATTTTGTATAGCACGGGGATTGGTGTATAGACAGACTTGAAATATAATTAAAATTGTTTTTTTACATATAGAGTTACTTGTTGGCTTCTTATATATTGTTTGAAGGATTTATTTACACTAGAGATAGGCTGATAGGAAGTAAAAACTTTAGTTGTTACCTGCAAAGGCGTGCACAGACGGCGTAAGTATTGTTCATATTATTGAATTTAGTTACTTTGTTAATCATATTATTTTAAATATATATTATAAAAATCTTTTTGTATGTTGGTTTTTATCTCCAAATGGAATTAGCATAGTGAATTATGGAATTAAATAAAGATATTTATTTAAGGTATAATATAGGACAAAATTGTGTGGCAAGTAGTGATATGTTGTTCAATACTCATGATATTGGTGCTTAGATATTCATAAAATTTCTCAATCAATCAGGTTCCGTATAATATTTCCTTTATTATCAGTACTGAGTGTTAATAATAAATTATCTTTAGAAAACGTAAATTTCAAAAAATTTATTAGTACTTTCGTCAGCTGGAATGGGATTGATAATATACGGGTTGTTTTGTTAATTTATTTATTCGTTATTTATATTTAAAGATCAGCATTATTTATAATGGGTGTTCTATAGAGTGTATTCCATACAATCACCCTGTTGTGTCGGTGATAAATAGCACATCCCCTAGACGGGTGTCGTAAGAGGCAACTAATTCCATTAACAACCCAAACACTAAGTTGCAAATACCGGAGATAGGCGCTCCGTTAATATTGGTTTGCAACCGGTTAGGAAAAGGAAAATTCTGAAGAAAAACCCGGGGATGGAATCCTTGTAATTCGCAACTAGAGTCCAATTACGCGTCAATTCCTGCAACCGAACCGGTTCCACACGTATCGACTTGTTGTTCCTGTGGATTTTTACCGGTAAGGTCGAGAGGGTAAAGTAGGCCTTGGGCAAACCTACGTTTTCCTTAATTGCGTCCCAGGCGATGCAGCGTCTCTGAAGAGGACGTTTCACCCACGTGAGGCCAACTGCGTGGAAATCCACACAGGGAGCCACAGTCACCGGTTATAAGATTTCGCAAATGGGCGAAAGCGTTAGCGCCAGGGGTCACTGTCGACAGTGGGAGGATCCATCGTAGGTCCACTGACCAGTTACCGCCCGCTCTAACCGGGCAGCCCCCGGTCATTTAGGTACTGGTCCGTCTCGGCATTGGTCTATTCCCCTTGGGTGTGGGGATTTAAGAAAAATCAAGAAAACCTTACCTTTTACTATTCCTTTGGGAACATGGAATGTCCACACTATGAGGACAAGTCTCCCAGATATAGGTGGAGGCTTAAATTACGCAAAAGATCTGCGTAAAATAGCTGTTATAGATACAGAATTGAATAGACTGTGTGGGTATTGCAGCTCTCCAAGAAACTCAAATTTCTGATGAGGGCTGTATTCGTGAAAAAAATTATACCTTCTTCTGGAAAGGAAGAGATTTTCAAAAAGTCGAGTACACGTAATGACCAATCAGCTCCGGACCTCAATTCAATTGTCGATTCTGTGGGCGAGCCTGTCGCTTCCGAATAGGGCTATATAGCCAAGTAAAAAAAGTCTTCATAATTCTATTTAAATCGTTTTCTGTAGACGTAAAGGCCATTGTATATTCCAAACAAACAAATGCTACATAGTGTATGGCTATTTGAATAAATAAGATTTGGAATATTTCAATCAAGTTCGATTGAAGAGTTAGTGTGAAAAGAAAGACAAACACAAACATTTGATAGTAACAAAGAATGCTTCTTAATCCTTAGGTTGCATATACTTAAGCCACTGGAAACAGTTTCAACTCCGAAGGTTGTAAAACTTGGGTAATTATACGTTCCTTTGCGCATGCTCCTTATAAAAAAGTCTAAAAATATGAAGTTAAACTCTGCATGTACAATATTAAATTGAAAGCCAGATTTGATGAGTTCGTCACATTCCAGGTTTGAAGGCATGTCTAGGCGATTAATTTTGAAACTCAATTTATTTTTCTTAATTAATAGTGATATCAGCTGAATATGTAATTTTTGGGGTGCACTCTTCCAGAATGTATAAGATTAGTATTATTATTATTATAAAGTTGCTATAACTTTGGCAGTAGGATGAAAGATACTAATAGAAGTCCTTACAAGTTATAGTAAAAACTAAGAACTGCGAAGAGTTGGTTTATATAGTTTCAAAAATACGGCGGGAAGTGTTTGCAATAACTACCATCAACAAAATGTTGTTTCTAAAAGACAAATAATTTCAATATATGCATTTCCTTACAGATAAAAATGGTACAAACTGTATTTGGAACATGGGACTATATAATAATGGCGGCCACTATGGTCGCCTCTAGTGCCATTGGGCTTTATTTTCGTTTCAGCGGTGGCAAACAAAAACAAACGAGGTATGCTGCTTACAAATATAATATTCATCTAATTAAATATTGCATTATTCAGAGCATTCTAGAATACGGTAGCCATGTGCGGATCCTTGATATGATGTGTACTTAAATTTAATCAAACGTTTATAAAAGTGTTTTCTTTATCACTTTAATTTGTTAAAAAATGTGGACCCTTAAAATCTTAGGAGGAGCCTTACATAATAAAATGAAGACCTTATATATTAGAAGGATAACAGTAAATAAAATATTTCACTTAAGTTGAGACTTTTGGTTGACTGTGACGAATGTCGAAAACATTGTTCTAGCAGTCGCGTAATCAATAGACATTTTCTACGACGCCACATTTATACAACCAATGTTAGCCAATGCTATCCTCTATATCGAATGTTTTATAATACTTTTTGTTGTTTTCTTTTCTTAATACATAGCATTCACTACCATCAAGAAACTGCTAATGTACAGCTAAATAGAAAGTAATGCCTTTTTTTTTCAGGAGTACCTTTTGGCTGATCGAAACATGTCAATATTTCCCGTAGCAGTATCACTGATGGCTTCGTACATGTCCGCAATCACTTTAATAGGGGTATCTTCAGAAGTGTTTTACTACGGGATGCAATTTGTTATAATAAATCTGGCTTATGGTATAGCTACACCAATAGCCTGTTATTTATATTTACCAGTATTTTTTGGTCTTCAAAAAACCAGCTC
>JACEII010000010.1:3050498-3114913 GCA_014332785.1 Antheraea mylitta
TACGATCTTCTTTATAAAGATAATAGTGCATGTTAATGTTTGAACAGTTAGAAATGTCCAGAAGTGATTACTACATCACGTTGGTTGTCCAAATCTCGTAACACAGGCATGAAAGAAGATTGCAATTGAATTTCGTAATATATTTTTATACAAAGCGTTTAAAAACCTTCTTTAGATTTTGTGAGATCGTCTATGCACCGACGTAAGTATTCAATCTAAAAAAAATATAATTATAACATTAATATTGATTTGCGAGCCATTTTTAATTTTCATTTAGAGAAGCTGAATTTTAGAAAGTAAATCCTAACCTCTCTTAAAAGTTTGTCTTCTCTTTCTGCCGCAATTTTTAGCATCTCCTTTGATTTCTCTAAAAGCAAGTCTTTCTCTTGTATACTCCGCTTTAAATTCGCTATTTCAAGACGGTAAGATTCTAATTGATTTCGGTTCTGTAATAAAATTTACCACATAGTAAATATTAAAATACACACAATTTGTGTAGATTTGAACCTTTTTGTTAATATGTTTGTGGCAAACCTTGTCACTGCCACTTCGAGCACTATAAGGTCTTTGACCGGAATCAGTTCTCTTGTAAGATCCAGATGCTTTCTGATCTGCATGTAACTTGCTAACAATACCTTGAACATTATAGAAAAATGTTATCATCTAATTAGTATTCTCAAATTTTATATAATTGATAATTAAATGTTGCTTACCTCTTAGAGTAAGAATAGTTTGTTCAAGATCATTAACTCGATGTTGTTGAGCTGTGGTTGGTACTGTTTCCATTGAATTTATTTTCAATGTTAGTTGAACGTTTTCTTCCTTAAGCATCTCGCAATAACTATAAATATTAATGAAAAAGCTAATTTACTTATGTGCAGAGGATATCTATGGTATATTAGTCAATTAGCTTTGTTTTAAATTAGGCTGAATAAAGTAAATTTAATCAGAGGAGCTAAATACTATTTTTAATTAACTGATTAAATAATATTGTATTGTTGAAATTTTGGGGTTAACCCAAGTTATTTCGACGGACGGTAAGGGCTGTAATAACACTTGGCGTAAGAATTGACTATATCTTGAAATATTATATTATTTATTAATAGTTACTAATTTACGCCCCACAATGCGGATGGGAACAGTTAAAACAGGTATATAAACACGGATTTATATCGACAATGAAAAGGCTAACCGATTAAAAGCCTAACGTTAATCAATGTTTTTTTCCATTCTGGATTTGATATTATGATGTGACAAATATTTTAAAATATTTAAATATCTTACCTTTTCCAGTAGTCTAGCTCTGGCTGTGTGTCGTCAATTTTCCTAATTGGTGTTCTGATTTGAGATTGAAGTAACGTTGATTCAAGTTTAAGCACTTGACCTTTAAGCGAAGTAATCTCAGCTAGACATCTCTCATATTCTGACACTAAATGTTCATTACCCTGTATTGATATTAAATAAATTTTGATTGAAGAATCGTGAATAGAATTTGGAAAGACCTGTAGTGTGATGGGTTAATGACATTAAAAATCTCGTCGGGAAGACAGGAATAAGGTATTTAATATGTAATTTTTGGAGAGTAAGCGACTGGCACAAAATAAGTTTGAATGACTTAGAACAAAAGAATAATGGCTTGCAGTAAAAGGAAAAAGTTTTCCAATGATGATAATGTTAACATCAGTACAGTCATGCTAAAGTAACATTGTCTGTTACTTTAGCATGACTGGCCAAACAAATTTAAAGAATAGAAGAACTGATAATTCATCGAGTCGTAACCATGTGTATTGCGTATATTACCATTCCATCAATATAGAATACTACTGGACTCATAATAACATTAGTTATAATGTAATCCAAACAAACAAATTATAAATAATCCCAAACATAATATTCGTGTTATTTAAAAAAGTGCAAATTCAAATTCATACTATCTCTGTTAATCAGTAAATTACCTTATATAAACTTTACTTTGATGTAGATATAATTATAGAATTTATTGTAGCAATGAGGCGATAATCTGTTCATTATTTTGAAATCGGTATGTATATATAATCATATTTCGATTGTAATGGCATAGCGATACAATCCCGATGTATTTTTAAGAAACATATACATTTAAAATGCGTTGTTATTTTAAAATAGTTAGTAACTAAAACAATTTATTAAAATGTCATTTAAGATGAATTTTTTTTTAGAAACAAGATACCTTTTCAGCTATTTCTAATGCTGCGATTCTGTGTTGTTGCGCTTGGACTCTTTGTAGAAGCGCTTGTGTCGAAACCAATGGTAAGCTATCATTTCTTTCGTGTTCCAAAGATATATTAGTATCTGTTATAGAATGATGCGATTTCTCCAATGGTTCAGCGTCTTGTTTCTCTAATGTTAGACGGATTTCACCTTGAAAATAAAAAGTTATCTGACAACTGATATCTTTATTTTACGTTTATCTATACTTTTAAATTTTGTCTCGATATTTTTAAATTTTATTTATATTCATATTTTATTATACGTACTCTTACTATCAGATAATTTTGATAGTAAAACACGTTTTTCTCTGTCAAGCCTCGTTACAGACGATTTTGCTAGATTAAGATTTGACTCCAGTCTTTTCACTTCTTGACATTTATCCTCGTAGCGTGTCTGCCAGCGTTCTGCCGATTGTTGTGCTCTGAGATGTAAAAATGTTACATTTATGGGCTGTTGTTTTATTTCGAAAATATCACACGTCCTCTTTATTAAAAAAATCTATGTTCTACCACACTATATAATAGCCTCATGTGTCAAATGTAATTAGAAAAAGTTCAGTTTTCGTATTGAAACATTTTAAACAGGTGTTTTCTTCACATTTGTAACATATAGGGCATCCCAAGACGTAAAGCAACGAATTATGTTCGAGAAACCACAAACTCATATCTCCTAGGTTTATTATGTTATATAACACAAATGATACATATAATTAAGATCGTATAAAAACAACCCATGTTGACTTGATAATTAAAGAAAATTTGTACCAAATTTGTATGGAATAGTTCTAAAACTCAATGTATATTTGGCTGGTAAAATATAAATATGAATGTTTAATACACTAATTTATATCTAAAAACATTATTTTTCAAATCTCAAGTATTCAACATTTGTTTTTTAAAGTTTCCTTTGTTCATCCACTGTAATTAAACGAGGAAAGTTTTTAGTTTTGTATTTTTTGTTTGTGATCACAAGATAAAAGTGATCACTTTTATATTTAAAGCAAGTGAGCAGCAAGCTTTTTTTTTGGTTTAATGGTTTCTTTATGGCTAAAGGAAGCATTATTTAATCATAAAGTAGACATGTAAAAACTAACATCAGTTGCAAAATTATCGTACACAAATTCGCTTATAACTGACGTATATTGATTACATATATTGAGAGATATTTTTCTCTAAAATAATAAAAAAAAAGAATAACATTTCATACAGACATCATTGATACAATTTTTATTAAATGACATCTTCAATTACCTTCCACTTGTTTGTTTCCGGTATAACTTTCTAACGTTGAACAGCAATCAGTTACTCTTTTAGAAGGAAATTTTGAAGAAATTATGCTATAGCTCCTCCAAAAAAATTATTTAAAAAAATTTAAAAAATTATTGACTGGTTGAGAGCAATGAATTTACCAATAAAATAGCAAGTAACTGTAAGCATGCTGACACGTAAGTTCGCGTTCCCCTTTTTCTCTTGGTACTGATATATACAAATCAGCAAGAATTATTGAAGCTCTGTATTTGACATTAAATGTAAAATTGTTTTGAGATCATAGTAATTTCTAAGAAGGTATGGCGGCGTTGAGAAAAAAAGGCAAGTTTTTTAGGACACACTAAAAGGTTACATTAATGCATATACACGGCACCACTAATTAACATTTTTGAATCTAATATGTTCGATAGTTGGTGGTTGGTACCTTTTCCACTTATCCCATAGTGCGACATTTGACTGAGTATCTCGTCGAGCGCTCGTCAACTGTGCTTGAAGTGATGCTATCTTGTTCTGCATCGCTGTTGTTTCAGCTGTTGCCACTTTGTTGCCTGATGTGTTACTGTAAGAAACATTAGAAAATATACTAAACTAAAACCATCTTTATTTTCATATAATTGATACAAGTTAGTATTTGATGTAATTTTACTATCTTGTTTATTGCCTTTAACAATACCTATATACAGATCTCAATGTACCTATCAGGAATCATAGATAAGACGTAGTCTTGATGTTACCTATTTGACCATCGGGATGGATAATAAAGCCGTCAACTTGGCCACGTTCAATCAAACGTACTGGAACACATATAAGGTCATTGTATAGCATATATCTACACGTTAGACGAACAATATCAAGTTCAATGTCGCTAAAATACAGCATATGCTGCTTTTCTTCATAAAATGGAGAAATCTCAACAATTATATCTAGCTTCGGAGAATCTGAGGAAAGTTTAAAAAGGCTATACAAGTTGTGGATATTATGTAATACAACTGTTGACATTATTTTCAGTGTTTTAGAATACTAAATCTAGAATAGCAACAACAAAACATTAATAAACTTTATTAAAATTAAATAGTACAATAAAACAGTAAAAATTTGAGATATAGGTTTTTAGATTTATTCATGAGCAAAAACATATCGGAAGGTTAGCAACAAACACTTCGATTAATAAGCTTAGTGATCTTTAAGCTTGATGGCTGCTTATAATTGATCAAACGCATATAAGTGTGAACGTATAAAGTATAAAAGCAGTTGCCTATTGGCTGTTTTCTCTTACATTTTACAGACATTATACTAATAAATTTTACCTTCTCCGTTCTATCATAGTAGCGTAAGATACCGTAAAAATGATCATTTATATGTTACCCATGTTCCACTCAATTGACCAAGCCCAGTCGAATCTTCGTTCATTATGAAACACGTTAAGGGTTAGATTTGCCAAAATTGCTAAATCATAAATATAGAATTGTTGTTATAAAACAATAAATAAAATTGTATTGAGTGAATCATCATCATTATATTGTACATCTTCTTTTTCACCAAGTATGATTTTGTCCAAGAATATAATCATACATGAAATAATTGTATAAATATTATAGCTTACATTCGAAATATTTGGTTCTTTAAATTTTGAGCATCGAGTCTTGAACGCCTTTCTCGTGCTGCAAGCGCTTTTATTTGTCGACGTAGGATAGCATTCTGTTTACTAGCCAACTGCTTTTCACGACGTAGTCTCTCTATTATAGTTTCTTGCCTGTAAGGATTAATAATATTAATTAATAGCTTACAGTTATGGGCATATAAAAATTGTAATATTATAATAATCTTTATTTTATGTTGTTCTCCATTCATATTCTTAACCAGAGCCTTAATTTTAACCAGAGTTATACTACTTTCTTCGTAATTGTCATTTGCTACGTACATAGAGTTGGAAAAAAAAAATTAAATTACATTGAGATATTCTTTCACTGAAATACTCATATATTAGGATTCGCATGTGAGTATAACCTTGGTCCATATAATAGTTATGGGTATATTTTTCGGAATAGAGGTACAAAGTACAATATTTTATAATTGTCTTTAAGCGACTGATCCACGTCATGTGCCAGTATCATCACAATCGATCAGTTACTTTTGAGAACATGTAGATTATGAATGGTCTACTTTGCATCAGGCTTACAACATACATGCCAGTATCAGTAGGGAGTGTTTTTAAAAGAGAAGGAACCAGTCACATAGATAATTAATAAAATTGTTCATATACTATTTAATATCTATCATAAACACTGTTAATTGCACACTAACATATGGTAAAATCATTTCCAAGGTTATAAAATAATAATTTTATAAATATTATGATTGTAAATGATTTCCGTGTTTAAAGTTTTCTACATACCAAATAGTTGTAGAAGATCCAGGTATCCTTAAAATATCATCATCATTCATGTCTACGGTAGAATCAAATTTAAGTTCCAATCTGTCAGAACCGTTTTGCGACATGACGTCACTTGCCTCGTCGACTTCTACAATCGCTGATAGATCAAAACTTGGATCATTTACCGAGAGCATTGTTTGCATATTGATAATTTGTGTCTAGAAATGAAAATAAATTAATACATACGTCCCCAAAAAATATGATACTAATAATGCAACCATCGATATTTACATTTATTTATATATACGTGTTAAAACATAGTATATACACTTTTAAGTTATACTTCTTTTGGCGCGTTAGGGAAAAAATATGAGAGTAAATTTTTACATGCGCGCGCATACAGTTACGAAAAACCCACGCCCTGAAGTTAGTTATAGTCAACATTTTGTTTCTTTATATTTTTTGTATTAAAACTTTCAATGTATTAAATACCCTTTTTCTATTGTTAGTATCGTTTTTTCTACAAATGTGGAATAAGGCGAAAGATAAAATCATGAAAAGATTTTTATCTTGTTAAGTTAAAGAAGTATAGCATCTAACGCGTGTACACACACACTTTTTAAATGCATACAATTGTATTATAGAGTGTAAACTATTAAACCTATTAAACTATTATATAAGAATATATATAATAAAATTCTTCCTCCTTTTTATAATAAAGTAAAAATAAAAGTAACTCAAAAAGAATATTTCTTAAACTTATAACCTTCAAATTATGTATGACGGTTCTTAGTTGTTCAATGTGTACATCTTTATCAGCTAACTGCTTTATGTACAAAGCTTTTTGTTCAGTCAAGCGAGTACGTAGTTCCATATGCTGTTTTTGCGTTTCATTCAACTGTGATAACCAATGATGATTCTCTGCCTTATATGACTCCACCTGAAGTAATATTAAACATAATTTAAGGTAATAAATGAGTTAAGTAAAATCATCTAATTTTCTTAATCTATACAGGCGAATGGAATTAAGATAAATATTACATGCGTTAGTTGTAATGTGAGAAATACTTTTTCTTCGTTCAATCGTTGAAATCTTACTCTAGGTACACGTTAACAAATTTATACATTTGATAAGCATGTAAATCTAAAGTGTCTCTAATTTTTCGATGTTCTTAACTTATCTTTGTTTAATTAAAATTGATCCACACTATTAATAGTTTGTTTGTTTAATTGAACGCTAATCTAAGGACTGCTGGTCTGATATAAAGAAAATTCTTACGTGTTAGACAGTTTATTTATCGAGGAAAGCTATTATATATCACACTAAGACCTTTTGGAACAGAGCACAAATGAAGGATGTTTCAGAATCGGGTTATTTTTAGCGCTAGCTTAAAGTACTATACAACATGGACAATATCGCGGCCAGAAGCTAGTACAAAATAAATAGTCGAACTGACGACATGTATTGACACCGGTAAATTCTTCGTATGCTTTCAGTATCACAAGAAAATAGTTTAAATATGTCTTCAAATTTCTGATTACTCTCATTGATTCTAACTCCCAGCATATTTTCGTTCGGTGTCAATATATTATTTATATAATTGATATCCCCACTACCCATTAACATAGGCGTTATTAAACTACTTAGTTTCAAAATAATACCTCATGACAATGTCTTTCTTCGAGTTGAGAGTTCAGCTGCTCCATTTTTGACAACCTTTCTGTAGCTAAATCTTTCCAACGGTCCGCTTCACTCTGATATGTTGTTCTGTAAAACACCGCAATGATGACGTCAGAACAAAAATACCTCTCAAACTACCTAACCACTTACCAAAACATTTAATATTATATAACTTATGATAGCTACTTAAATTTGTAAACTAACAGTTCTGTTTTGCACTCGTCCAATTCACTTTGAAGTTTGAAACATATCTCTTCTAATTCAGTAATTTTCATAGTGTATTTATTGATAACGTCTTTCAGCGTTTCAGCGTTCGTGGCATTGGAGTCACTTCCTTTTCTGTAAGAGAATTACATGTGATTAATAATGTGTTACGCAAACTATCAGGCGTGAGATAATCGTATCGTATTATCTCGAAACTGTGAAGTTATGATTGATATCATATACCTACGTAACTAAACGCAATAATGAAGTTCCTATGAGAGAGAACAAATGTAATTCTTTCATTTATATTTGACAAAATAAACCCGTATAATCTATACTAATATTATAAAGAGGTAAAGTCTGTGAGTTTGTGACGTTGTGACGTTGTAGGGGGTAATCTCAGGAACTACTCGTCCGATTTGAAAAATTTTTTCAATCTTATATAGCTCATTTATCGAGAATGGTTATAGGCTAAATATCGTCACGCTAAGACCAATAGGAGCGGAGCACCAATGAAGAATGTTTCAAAATCGGGCTTTTTTCCTTTTGAAAGCTTGCGCTGCGTGTTAGAAATAAAGAATATCGTTATTCCACGCGAACAAAGTCGCGGGCAGGGGCTAGTAATATATAACATAAATATATAATATAAAACTGAGTCTATGGTTTTATTTTAGAACTTTTGAACCAATATGCTTAATATCATTATTAATAATATTTTTTCACACGCGATGTTCCTTGATCCCTATGTTTTCCTTTCCATTTTAAACAAAATAAAAGGAGATTTTTTTCTTTAATATGATATCGGAAGCAAACGAACAGGCGTATCACCTGTTGTTAAGCAATCACCGACGTCCATAGACACTAGCAACCCCAGGGGAGTCGTAAGTGCGTTGCCAACCTGTGTTTGGAGGAATAAGGGAGAGGGGTTAGAGGAGAGGGGAAGGAAGGGAGATGGGTCTCCGGCACTCTCACTGACCGAACGAAACCCAACATTGCAAGCACTGTTACTTCACGTCGGTTTTCTGTGAGAGGGTGGTACTACCCCGGACGAGCCGACCAATTCATGCTGAAACCAATAAATACCTTCAGCGTGGCTCTACCACCTGCGATATATGAAATGTACGGTCATAAATATTTACATTTTGATAATGTTTCAATGTTGATATATTTGTTTTTTATCGATTTCGCTTAGTATAGATTAGTTTTAGTTATTATAGATAGAAGTTTCCTAAGTCCAATTTCCATAACATTGTCTATTTGTATATCCAAAAAAAATGCTGGATTATTGGTATAAGATATTAATGACAACTAGTTTGAAATTACTTTAGTATTTTTCAGACGTTTAAAAAAGTGATAAACAAGCAAAATAAACAAAAATACATGATACAAACGACTAGTTTTCCAGTGTATACTATAGTTTCCGAATATTAACGTTTTTAAATAATGTTTCTAAGTCCTCAAATATTTTCTTACCTATTTAATTTGGTTTCCAATTCAACTATCTTTAATTGCATTTCTTGTATAGATTTCAAATACTTATTTCTTTCATTGTTTAATATTTCTTTATATTCTACAACAATACTGTCTTTTTCATAGTCCAATTGTTTTAAAGTTTGTAATAAAGATTTATTCTCTTCGTTCATCCTATTTCTTAATTGAGCTTGTTCTTCGCTCTGAGTGGTTGTAATATCATTCATTTGTTTCTTTAATTCATCAATAGAAACTCGAAGCTGCTGTATAAACTTATCTTTTTCTTTATTATTCTCATGCAAGTCTTGTATCTGTGATTCCAAATTACTCTTTTCTGAATTTAAAATTAAAATTTCTTCTGCTCTTTTATTATGTGTATATAAAATATCACTGAGCTCTCTGTTTTTATTGTCATTTTCTTTTTTAAGGTCATTAATATATATTTTTAGATTGTTAACTAAAATATCTTCATCAGTCTGTACTATCTTGTCGAGTAATTCAAATTTGTATGACATAGTTTGAGTCATTACGTTGACGACCGATGTAATCTTAGTACTACACTGAATTCCTGCTGAAGAATATTTAATATCTTTCTTTGAGATAACTTTATGACCTTCCACTATATCGACTTGCTCTTTCAGTTCTGGCTTTAATATTTCTGGTTTAGACAGTGTAATAGTTTTACTTCCTAAAATTTAAAGAGTTAATTATTTATTTGACTATATATAATTGATTGAAAGATATGAATATGCGATTGTACCACATACGTCTAGATGTTGATTCTTCTTCTGGTTCGGATTCATGTTCTTCTAATTGATGATTTGTGTCATTATATTCATTTATTTTATATTTGGCTTGGTTTTCTGTTAAGTTAGGTAATTTATTTTTAAAGGCTTGATTAACGAGTATTAAATGTTTTTCTAAATTATTGCATTGATTTATTAATTCTATGCGTAACGTTTCTGCGCCTTCAAGTTTTTTATTGAGGTGTTCAGTTTCACGACTATGCATTTTTTGCTGTAATTATTATTATAAAAATCATGAGTATTACTATAGAAATGTTTACGTTACTAAAATCTATACATGAAATTAAAAATTACCATATTTGTATACTTTGCATTTATTAATTTTTAATGATGAATTTAAAATACATTTTCAATGTTTTTAAGTATACTGGACAGAAGTAAGGTATCTCAAAAATTATCAAATTTAAAATAATAACCGTCACAATATACTGCAACATATGTGGACAACTTCCATCATCAATAAGACATTTATTTTTGGATATATCCAAAATTTGATCAAATACACTATGCTTGATCATCAAATTTGAACGTAGATCTTCAATTTCTGTAAGTTGTTCATTTACAGCACATTGTTTCCGAGAAACGTCCTCCAATTTATTTAGATAATTTTCAACACATATAAGAGGCACACTTCCTTGATATTGTCGTCTTAAGATTTGCAAAATTTTGTGCATGTATCTGAAATTTAAAAAAATGGTAAAATATTTAATCGCCACTATAGATACTTAAATTCAAAAGCGCAATCATATCAAAATTAGTAGTAATTAGTTTTTATGTATTATGTACGAAAATTAATTAAATGGAGCTGTAGATGAATCTCTTCAGTATTGCTCTCAGAGCATGGCTTTTAAATAAAAGAGCGGTAAAATGTAACTTACTTGAATTTTGACTGATACCTATAAGTATAAGCATCAGATTTTTTCTTATAGGTATTAATCATGTTTTCAGCTTCCACTCTCAATTGCTTTTCTTTGTTGAAACGTAGTGTTAAGTTCTCTAATTTATTATGACATTCATATGATTGTAAATGTGTAACTAGGACTTCGTTGCTTAGTCTGGAAATTAAACAATAATGTAAAACTGTACGTTAGTGTTATTTGGTAGTCTTTCAACTTCCATACCTTGCGATTATTGCTTTGTTGTCTCCACTTGATTGTAGGTCTAAAATCTGGTGCCGCAGTAAATTGACTTCCGTGTCATTTTCCATATGACGTTTTTGATTGTCTTGTAGCTATATATAGAAATACGTAGAAATACAATAATTCATATTTAGCATGCAATTTAAAAATAAATAAATTTTAAAACAAGAAATATCACTATATTACACATCCAAAGTCATTTGTTTGCTGGTTGTATGCGATTATCAGCTCCTAAGTCATAAACCAATCAAATATAAAATTAATAAATGTGGATTTGAATTCCAAGATTATTTCGTTAAAGATATTTTATTTCGTAACCAAACAATGTGTTCTCTGTATAATTCTTCCTTTTCTACTAAAATACTGATATTATATGCTTGTCATATTGTGTTGTTCAATAATAGGTAGGTGAAAAATTGTAAGTAGTAACATATAATACAGTAAAAAAATATTGACCATTGCAGAGCTGTCATTGTAATTACCGTTTTATCCCAGTCCGTTAGTGGTATCCACCGCGAATTACGAACCCGTGCCCAACGCTGGGCGTTATAAAAGACGTCCGCAACACATTTTCACCGACCCTCCCAACGATATCACGTCAGCGAACGATCAGTACCAGCCTGTCCCACGTAACAGAGCGTGCTCACGCCCACGCCTGCGTAACCACAGATCGCGCCGCCGCGGTCTGGGGGTTAATTTCGCTCCCGCACACCCGATTAGGCCTCCCACGGCAGTGGCTCAAGCCTAGGTTCGATCGGTATGGAGCCCTTGAGTGCGTTGCTTGCGCGATACGGTGACACACCCATACATCACTGATACAACACTACACGATCACCTCCACACACGTGCACGCCTACACGCTACGCATCTTGGTGGAAGGGTTATTTTTGATAATTTTTTTTCCCTTATCGAACTGAAAAACTCTCAATTTTTCCGACAAAAATATATGGAGGAGTTGTTGAGGCGGATATGCTTGGTACTCATATGCGTTTCAACAACTCAAACATATATGAATAGTTAGCTAGGTTAGCTAAGTTAGGTCGCGATTTTTGCATGCAACGGGCAACAACCAAGCCGAGGTGTGCCGTGCACCCTTGAGCTGGTTGCCAATATAAAATCTGCTGAGTGCCTTAAGCGCTCGCCTTAGTAGTCCGGTGAAGCTGTTAAGACCTTGCTAGGTCAATAGCGTAGTCAGTTCGAGAAAAAAAAACCGTTGTAAAAATAGCGACTATTATAGTAGACAGCTTAATTTTTTATAGTTTATGAGAACACCTTTATTTATTTTCGATATACAAACGCTCGTCACTTCCTCAAGATTAAATAAAAATATTTAATAACAATAAAGTATAGTATAGTAGCATTTACTTGGAATTTATAGTAAAATTAACAACAGCATTCAGCATACATTTCATTATGTCAATTATCAAAGTGACCGGTCAAATGGTGTTGGTTTTATAAGTTATGCATATAATACATCAGCGTATATTATGTGTGTATTTATGTGTGCAGTAGATTACAGAAATTTAAATATATTAAATCAAACTACTTATTTCTTTAATTACTAGAACTCGTTTTACCTGCAGTAAAACAATTTCCAATTCTTTTCTTACACTTTTATATTGTTCTTTGAGAACTTTGTTTTCAGCTCTCAACGTGTCCAACTGGTCTTTCATTACTTCAACATCTTGTTTAGTTACCGATGCCAAAGATTCATCTCTGTAAATATATATTTAAAAATTAGTTTCATGGATATAATAAAAACTATGTAAAATTTATATTTAATTCAACTTACATAATTTTAGTCTGACTTTCTTGAAGTTCGTTATTTGCTTTTTCTAATTGATCTATATAATTAAAGGTATCTTCTAATAATTGAGAATATGTAGGTTGTAACTTTGTTTCTACGTTTAACTGTTTTAATTTATCTCGTAGTTGGGTTCTTCCAAAATTCGCTAAGTTTCCTGTAACTATTCATATTCATTTTAGCGCTAGAGACTACTAGACACAAAGATTATCTGGGTTAGTACATAATGAGTAGTAAAGGAATTTAATACAATACCATTCTCATTTGATTGAAAATTGTTAATAGTCTGTATATTGTTCGGTAAGAATTTATCTAATTCTATTGTATTATTACGACTATCAAAGTTTTTTTCCAATAATTTTCTATATTTTAAATTTGATTCGCAAAGCGCTCTATTTTGTTCCCAAAATAGTTCAATACAAATAGATGATCGTAATTTATCAGTAAGAGATACCAGTGACAGTATTAAATTTTGAATTTGAGTTTCGTAATCTGATGTTATTGCCATAATCTCTTTTTTGAGTTCTAAATTTTCGTTCTTTATATTTTCATATAGGGTTTTCGTGTATTTGTATATTTCTTCTATGTATAACAGTTTTTTTTGTAAGGTCGTATTTTTTAAATAAGGAACAATTCCTGGCGATATATCGCTGCTATCGTCATCACTTCCTTCTATCTGGTTTCTACAACTTTCAAGTTGAGCTTTATATTGTTCTTCTTTTATTGACCATTTATTGTGATTATCTGCTGCTTCTATTGTTAATGTTGTCATCCTATCATATAGTATTTTAAATTTTGTGTTGAAGTATTCTAAACTTGTTCTTAATCCTTTCTCATAAAGACGGTCACCTTTTGCAATTATGTTTTCAATTTGATTGTCGGTGTATCCATCAATTTTATTTATATCTCTCTCTATTGCCCAAGTACCAAAATCGTCAAAGGTTATGTTGTTAATAGGGAGCTCATCTTCAACTATTGATTTGGATTTATTTTCCATTTCTATAAGTTTTTGTTCGAGTTGTAAAGATTTGTTTGACTCTTTACTCAGCTCATTCATAACGTTATACGTTTCCATTCTATTCAAATATTTTAAAAATTAATTAGATGTGAAAATAATACCTTTGCATAATAATATCTGTGAATTTAAACTTTATACCTGGTTTCATGGAGTGCAGTCAGTAAAGCATCTTTACCTCCTAAAGCAGTTCTTAGCTCTATTGCTGTTGTCATGTGTGGTGCAAACCAACCTGCCATACGACGTGCCTCCATACATCGTAACACTGCTTCTAAACTTGGACATTCTAATTTTAAAATTCCTGATGAAGTAGTGCCTAAAAATTGATACCTGGTTAAATATAATTATGACACAGTATAAAACGCTTTTTAATATTTAGATAGCTATTATAAGATTTTTGTCATAACATTTGAAGACCGTTACGATGACGTCTATTATATATAACAAATAGATAAAAGTTTTGCAGCATTTATTATTTGTATCATATTTATCATCGCTTGTTATAACTTAATTATTGTTAAGAGATACAATACTTAATACGACTTTCCACTTACTATTATCTTTTAAATTTTCAGATATTTCATGAAGGCCTTTACGAAGACCTTCGTTTTCTTCAATAACCTTTTGAAATTCACTTTCGATATCGTTTACACCCATATTTTTGAAACCATTATTTTGTATGCTCTGTGTCATGGTCCTAAAGTGGAAAGCGTCATTAATGTGGATTGTATTAATTTTTATTTAATATTAAGTAATAAATCATTAATACCCTTCCCCTTTCTTTGCGTCTTCTGAATTGTTGAGAATACTGTTCGCTCCAATTTCACCATTCGAATTGCTAATTTTTTTAGGCGCAATTATCGTTTCAGATAATTTTGTTTTCATCATTCGGTTATCAAATTCCAAGGAAATTAATTTATTTTCTAAAACTCGTAATTGTTTATTCAAATTTATATTACTTCGTTCCAAATCGAGATAATGTTTTTGTATTCTTTTTGTTGATATTTTTTCGTCAACCGGGACATTGAAACGTTGCCTAAAATATAGTAATTGTAGTTATTTTATCATACGATTGACAAAAATAATGAATAAAAAGTAATCATATTTTGTTATGATTAGTAATCGCCACATAAGGTTTACTGTTGACCTGATTAAGTAAAAATTAATATTACTATATCATATTGACAATCATCATGGTATGTTATCACTTATACAATATTATACAATGATCAAACTCTTACCGTAGAGTTTCATTTTCAAGCTGCAAATCATTCTGTTCTTCTCTTAAATTATTAACTTCTTTAATTAGGCTTTTAATTCCTTCGTCTTTTAACTTTAATTGTCGTTTCTTATTCTTCAATCCTTCTAATAAAAAATACATTCCTTCGTTGGAATTTAGTTGTTGTAATTGTGTTGTTATTTCAGATAACTATTTGGAAAAAGCATGTAACAGTAGAATTAGACTAATTGTGTAACTTGAACTATATCTACCTCATAATCTTTTTATTAGATAAATATAAATTAAAACTATGATTTTTCATGCATACTTTGGAAAATACATTTATTAAATAAAAAGCTTGTAGTACTTTGTTTCATTAATATTCTAAAGTATCCAATATATTTCAGCATATAGTCGTAGCTACAATTTCAGCTTGTTTTGAGTTAGTATTTGTAACTTTATTAAAGTTCATGTATATTTTCTACTAGCTGTTACCCGTGGCTTCGCACGCGTTTTTTTTAATATATCAAATAAATTTAAAATTGTGATTACACATCTAGTGTTATTAATACTATTTCAAAAATATTTGTATCACACGCACATCATCTACTGTAACAGGTAACGTGTCCATTATGTATGTGAATACGAATAGTGTATCGAATGGGATGGAATTATGATCAGCCACATAACTGGAATTTTAAACTATATATCACCCTCATTGCTCACACTATATAAGAAAAGAATGAAAATATGAAGCTACACATTATCGAACAATATTAAATAAAACAGCTAATTAGTTACTTATTTGCCCGTAAAATTCCCGTTCAAATATTACTTGTAGTCCGTTGAAGGTGTTAAGCGTAGTCATTTCTAAGAAAAAAAAAAACATTCAAATAGGTCCAGTCGTTTCGGAGATTACCCGCAACAAATAAAAAAACAGACATATCGACAGAGTTAAAAAAAATGTTGATGTTTGTAGCATCACAGATTGTATTCACCAAAAATAATTTATTTTAATATAAATTACACTCACTTTACTTTTATAATACGTAATATATCACAAATAAAAAATTGGCAACAAAACTAATGTAGAATAAAGTTTTTTAAGAGTGTTTGGCGGGATTTCAGTCTGTCATGTAGTGGATTTATATTTTTTTCGTAATATTGTGTTACATGATTCTATATCGTGTAGAAATTGGTTGCGTATTATATAATATCGTTCGTTTATTTTGCATAAGTGAAATGAATGAAAAATAAAACCACGAAGCATTAATTCTATGGTCTTGAAGATTAAGAAGATAAAAAATTACGTTATATTATGTAGAGGATTCGGCGCTTATACCTTTACATTAACTTGGACATAGAAGAAAACTAATTATATTGACAACTTCAGAATTGGCTGTATGGATTAATTCCTTCGACTGTCTTATTGGACGAATATTATTACTACTAAACTTTCTGAATAATAACACAAAATAAACTTAAGAAATGTTTGCGATATAAACGTAACACGTATAATTAAAAATCGAAAACAAAACTAACGTAGAATAAACTTTTTGAATAGGAATACAAAATAAACCATGAAAATATTTTTGATAGAATGTTATCGCGTTACCATGGCAACGCATATAATACTGACATTAACACGCAGCGGAAGCTTCCAAAATAGCCCGATTTTGAGACATTCTTCATTAGTGCTCAGCTCCTTTTGGTTTTAGCGTGATGATATGTAGCCTAGAGCCATCCTCGATAAATGAGCTATCTAACACTAAAAGAAACTTTTAAATCGGATCTGTAGTTCTTGAGATTATCGCGTTCAACCAAACAAACAAACAAACAAACAAATAAACAAACAATCAAACAAACAAACTCTTCAGCTTTATATATTAGTATAGATTTTATGAATAAATGCCTCTTTCCATCTATTATAGTTAATTACATTGGATCTGTTTATTATGCTGCTGACGATGTTCTTTTAGATTGTATTTGTGTGATTGCAATATATTGTTAATTAGTAAGCAGATTTGATTGCCTTGATGTTTTATATGAAAACCGATGAAAATTTAAAAATAATAAAAACTTACTTCTTTTTCTTTAGTAGTTACCATTTCATTAGCTACTTGAAGCGATGCCGTGAGATTGGTAACTCTTCTTTTCAACTTGTTTATTATGGCTCGCTCTTTACCATCGTCACTTTCATTTTTCGCATCAGAAAAACTATCAGGTGTTTCGTCTATTATATTTCTCAGTCTGATATTATCACATCGTAATACTTTAATAAAATTAGCTGATTGTTCCATTTCTTTCGAAGCTTCTGAAAGCTTTTCTTGTAACTCTTTTATTTTAATGTTTGCTTCATTCACAGTGTCTGCCTGATATGTAAAAAATTGCGCTATATTTATGTGACAATTTTCCATTGTACAAGTAAACCCTACACGAAAAAAGTTACATCTCAGAGGCAGAATGTCGTATGGATCAACTTTGCCTCATAAGAACATAGAGATATCCTTTATAAGTTTTATAAGAAAATAGAGAGTATATATTTAATACGAAGATCAAATAAATAAAATAATACCTCTTTAGGCAATTTCGATGTTGCAGTAACATTAAGAAGATCTTTTAGTTTCTTATTTTCAGCAGACAAAACTTCTACTTCGTTCTTTTTTGATTGGGCTATATTCTAAAACATAAAAAGTAAGTGTCATTTAATGTAATTTGTCGCCATTAGCACGGTCAGCTTCCCTGGACAAACCAGATTAGGCCCCCCTCGTTAGCGGCTCAAGCCTAGGTCCCTTCTCTCGGCGTGAAGCCCTTGAGTGCGCTGCTCGCGCGATACAGTGACACAAAATTACATTACATCACTACAACAACATTACACATATCACCCCCACACACGTGCACGCATACACGCTTACACATGAAAGTGAAAGACTTTTGTTTCTTTTCCTTATCGAACTGAAATGGTTGAGAAAGTTATCTGATACGAAAAATATATAGGAGTTGTTGAGGTATGTATGCTTGGTACACATATATGTTCCAACAACTCATATATGTATGAATAGATAGCTTAGGTCAGCTCAGATAGTTCGCGAATTGCACATATCAGGCAACAGCCCAAGCCGAGGTGTGCCGTGCACCCATTTGTTAGTTGTGAAATAAAATCGGCTGAGTGCCCTAAGCGCTGGCCTAGTCCGGTGAAGCTGTTAAAACCTTGCTGGGTCAATAGCGTAGTCATTTCGAGAAACAAAGGCTTCACTGGATTACAGCTTATACTAATGATAAAACGTAATGTACCTTCCAATGTTGGACTTTACTTTTAATATCTTCACATATATTTTCTGTGTTTGATTTTTTCTCCATTAGTTCATTGTTTAAGGTTTCTATTGTCATTGATAGTTGAATCTTCACTTGCTCAGATTCCGCATAGGCTTCTGTAAATAATACCATCAATATAATAAAAGATTTGAAAGAAAATGTTTATATATTTTTGTAAAATGTAAATTATATTTAAGAAATGCATAATATCACCTTTCAACTGTGTATACTCATTGTTCAGGGTAATTACTTGTTCTGTTAAGTTATTAATTATCTTAGTTGCATCTGTTAGTTTATCTTTAAGTAACAGTACTTTTTCTTTAAACGTTGTATTTTCTTCTTCTAATATCTACAAAATAATAAATATTTCAAAGGAAAGTTTTAAGTAAACGTCATATCATTCTTCATTCATATTTTCGTTCTTACCTTAATGTCACTAAGAAGTTTTCTTATATGTTTATTTTTCAATGTTATCTCATTTTCTAAATGCATTATATTGTCTATTTCAGATAAAGTGGCGCGACTTGAATCACTTTCCTTGTCAATAATAATTAAGTCTTTTTGTGACTTGTTTTTATGTTTTTGAGATTGAGGAATATCAGATTGCAACTTTTTAGATGCTTCTTTATTTGTGGTTATAATTTCTTTTTGATTTATGTCTGAAATGTTACTTGTTTTTATAAATATTTATTTTTCAGCATATACAACATAAATTATTTGATGTTCTTACATACCATTAAAAGATTTTCTTGCTTTAGATTTAGAGCTTTGTTTAGTCTTTGTTTCAAGCTGACTTTGTAAATCATTCACCTAGTAGAATTATATTTAGTTAGTAATATGCTTTGAGATAAAATATTGTATATAAGTATTATTCATAAACTAAAAAAAATCATTGAACATTTAGTTTCATAAACTTTATAAAGTTCAGAAAATAGTTTACCTGTTCTGTTTTATATTTCAGAATATCCTGTGCGATTTTAAATAATGTTTTCATATCTGTGAAATTAATTTCGATATCATCTGAATCCATCCATGACAAACTTTCACATAACTTGTCTTTGTCAGTTTTTACAAGTTCTTTTTGAGAGAAACTTAGTATTTCCTTCCAGTCTGTCTCGGACATTATGAATTATTTAAACTTACTATTTATAATTTAAACTTATGTGTAAAATTCTACAAGCATATATCTTCTTATGATTATTTCCTACTACAGGGCTTTATTGATGATTCACATAACTCACAATGTTTGGTTGTTTGATTCGTTACTAAGCAACACTTTATTATCGACCAGCATCTCTCCGTAACCCGCACGCATAATTTTAACTAGCAACTATTTTTGTTGGTATCAACCGGCTGGTATCGGCCTGCTGCCGCACAACAGAAGGGTTGTTAGCGCGCTGTACACGAGCGGTTATGTTTTTCGTACAAAATGGGTCGAACCGAGAACGAGCGAAAGCAGTCCGGTACACGTCCGTTAGCAGGGCATTAATACCGCGATCGCGATTTGCCTATTTTTTGATTTGCTGCTGAGAGCACATCGAGTTTTTCTTGTTGTAAAATAAATAACTTTGCATACTTTCTTATGACACAAAAAAATAATATATATATAAACGAAATGCAGGTCCGGTCCGCTGTGTAAAACTTAAAATATGATGATTATTTTAACCTTATACAAACTTGGGATGGTATATGTAAAAAAATATTACAAATTTTACAAATAAAAATACGAATGAAAAGAATCGTCCAGGTTAAATCATTTAATTCTGTAATCATTTTTTTTTTTAATAAGAGTTTTGGGGCGTGTTCAATGTAATATGTATTATAAAATCAAACACTGACTTTGCAACCGAAACTTTTAATGTCCACTTTTGTCGAGGAAAATTTTGTATGTTTTTAGTGACAACGAATATGTCATTGTTTTTGTAAAAGGGCCAGAGACAATTTTTATGGCCAGCACGCTACACCACCCCCCTACGGAGTAAAGGAAACCCAGTATAAAAACATTTACAAAGTATGACGTTATACACATATTTACATTAATATAAAAAGTAAAGCGTACAGAAATAGAAACAAAGTTACAAAGAATCGATATAAAAACATCAAGTTACAACAGTCTTAAAATAAATAAATTATAATACAACTATATACATAAAAGTTATTTACAAATCTAGCGTCGGTTTAAATTTGACACGACGTCCAGATCGGGTAACGTAGGGTGAGGGTAATACATTGTCTGTAGGTGACTTGAGGATAGGAGGAACGGATGTGGCTGGTGAAGGTGGTGGAACTAAGGGTTGAGGAGTAACTTCCGAGAAGAAAGCAGGTTTGACGCG
Organism: Antheraea mylitta; assembly: GCA_014332785.1. Lineage (NCBI taxonomy): Eukaryota > Metazoa > Arthropoda > Insecta > Lepidoptera > Saturniidae > Antheraea > Antheraea mylitta. Next base: position 3,071,377 of record JACEII010000010.1, read on the forward strand.
ATCGATACTGACTACCACTTTCTTGCCCTTGATTTCTAAAGTGAGCGTTTTGCCGTCACTTGACCGTTCAAGAACCTGATAAGGTCCTGTATAAGGCGGTTGAAGAGGGCGTCGAACAGCGTCATCACGCAAGTATACATGCGTAGCTGTTGATATGTCCTTGAATAAGAAAGACTTTTGGTTACCATGTCGAGATGCCGGTACTGGTCGAATGTTCGACATATGTTTACGCATCCTAACAACCAAATCTGCTGGATCTTCACCAATACTAGAGTACTGTGGTGCAACAATTAGTTCTCCTGGGAGTCGCAATGTTTCACCGTACATGAGCTCGGCGGCTGTACATTTGAGGTCCTCCTTAAAAGCGGAGCGCATGCCTAGAAGTACAAATGGTAGAGCGTTCAGCCAGGACTGTTCATGGCACATTAAAGAGGCCTTAAGTTGCCTATGTACGCGCTCTATCATACCATTTGCCTGTGGGTGATATGCGGTTGTCCTTCGTCGTGTAGTGGCAAAAGTGATGAGGAGTTTGCGGAATAAGTCAGACTCAAATTGAGTACCCTGGTCGGTCGTGATACAGAGTGGTATGCCAAATCTAGAGATCCATTCTCTAGTAAAAATCTCTACCACTTCTTCTGCGGTTATAGAACGCATTGGCCATACTTCTGGCCACCTCGTTACCCTGTCTATTGCTGTTAAGCAATAGCGATAACCATCGCAAACAGGTAATGGTCCTATGATGTCCAAATGAACATGGAGGAATCGACCAGATGGGTTTTTAAAATTACTTAGGGGAGCGGTATTATGCCTGGAGACTTTACTGCGTTGGCAGGCAGGACACGCTCGCGACCACTCGCGACATTATTTATTAACTGATGGCCAAACATACCGCTCGGTGACAAGGCGGGTGGTAGCTCGTGCGCCGGGATGGCTCAAATTATGCAGCTTATTGAAGATAACCCGCCGCAGTTCTGGAGTCACATACGGACGCGGCCTATCTGTGGAAACATCACAAAATAGAGAAACGCCAGTACCGGGAATATTAATTTTGGTAAGTTTAAGGCTTGAACCGTTTTTTAATAAATTTTGAAGTTCTTCATCAGTTCCTTGAGAACGTGCTAAAGTTTCATATTCTTGTTCTAATGAAATTGCCTCAATTCGTGACATGGCATCAGCAATAAGGTTTTCAGAACCTTTAATGTACTGAATGTCAGTTGTGAATTGACTGATGAAAGATAGTTGGTTCAGCTGTGCAGGAGGAAGCTTCTCTCGTCTTTGTACAAAAGCGTATAAAAGAGGTTTGTGGTCAGTGAAAATGGTTGCATTGCTAACTTCTAAAATATAACGAAAGTGTTGTACACTTTCGTATATTGCTAATAGCTCTCGGTAATAAGCAGGCCACTGTGATTGTTTTGAAGTCAATTTTTTACTAAAAAAAGCTAAAGGATACCATTGACCATTGACTTGTTGCTGCAAACACGATCCCACGTGAATGCTGGAAGCATCTGTGAACAGACCGAGAGGTGCATCGTTAATTGGATGTTGAAGTAAAGTTGCCTTTGAAAGACTATTTTTACAAGCTTCAAAATGCTCCAACAGCTTGGGCGTCCATAAAAATGGTTTTGCGCCTTTACTGTTGGTGGAGGCTACTGCGTCAATGAGTGGTGCTTGAAACTGTGCAGCATGAGGTATGAAGTGGCGATAAAAATTCAACATACCGAGAAAACGTCGTACACCTTGGATAGTTTTAGGAGGTGAATAATTTAGTAAAGCTCGTACTCGATCCTGAGGAGGGCGAGTTCCTTCTGAGTTAATGGTGTGACCTAGAAAAACTACTTCTTGGGCACCAAACACACACTTTGATGCGTTCACTATGACGCCATAATCTTGTAGGCGTTTGAATAAGATTCTGAGATGGTCTTTGTGCAGAGATTCGGTCTCAGAAAATACGAGGATATCGTCCACGTAAGGGAAAACAAAATCCAATCCCTGTGTGACCTCATCAATAAATCTTTGGAATGTTTGTCCAGCATTGCGTAAACCAAAGGTCATATAAGGGAATTCGAAGAGGCCAAATGGTGTAACAATGGCGGTCTTCGGGATATCCTCGTGGTATACCGGAATCTGATGGTACGCCTTTACCAGGTCGATGGTACTGAAAATTTTCGAACCTGCTAGATTGTGGCTGAAATCGTTGATATTTCGGACGGGATAACGGTCAGGTATGGTTCGCGCGTTTAATGCGCGATAATCACCGCAAGGACGCCAAGAAAAGTCTTTCTTGACCGTCATGTGAAGCGGAGAGGACCAAGCACTTTGAGACGGGCGGGCAATGCCGTTCCGTACCATGCTTTCAAATTCGCTCTTGGCAGCAGTAAGTTTCTGAGGGGCTAACCGACGAGGTCGACATGATACTGGAGGCCCGTCTGTAGTCCGGATATGGTGGACTGTGTTGTGCTTATGAAAGCGAGGAAGACCGGGAGGTCGGAAAATGTCTGAGAATTCTGCAAGCACTTGTGCAAATGCAGAATCCGAGGGACCTATTGCCTTAACGCTAGAATGTTCAATCACAGCTGTGGAAGCGTTTGCTGACAGACCAGTCTTACCATCCTCTATCCTCTTGTTGTGACAGTTTGGCAAAAGATGGTAGTGTGCCAAAAAATCTGCGCCAATAATGGCAGTACTGACATCTGCGACTACAAATTCCCAACTGAAGTCACGGCGTAGTCCTAAGTCGAGTCGGAGAGTGACGGTGCCAAAAGTTTTAATTGAGCTGCCGTTAGCGGCACTGAGCTCCCAGTTAGAGGGGTATCTTTTTTCTCGTAACCAGCTATAAGGGAAACAGCATAGATCAGACCCCGTATCGACTAGGAACCTATATTTCGTAACCCTATCCGTTACAAACAAGCGGCGGTTCTTATGATCTAATGAACAGCAATCAGTGTCCGTCGTCACTGATTGCTGCTTGGGTTCTTCTTCAGTCCACTCGCAAGGAACAATGCATTTGTTCGCCTTCTTACCGAATTTGTTGTGATACCAACATCGTGGCGCAGGTGTATGGTGTCGTCTTCTGCTGGTAGAGGGGCTACGGGATGCACGTTGTTTTTGGTTTTTTAGGGACGCTATTTCATGTGTAAGTTGCTGCACCATTTCTCTAAGCGAAGCCAATTGCATTGCTGGTGAGTACATATTGTAGACGGTTGATGGTTCAAGCTGAGATACAGTCCTCGTTCGTTTCCTTGTTGAGTTGTTGTGTTGGAAGTGGATGAGTCACGGGTCATGCAGGGGTTCTTTCCTCTGTGAAGTTGGCCGTCGTGAAATTTGTCGGTGCAGTGTAGAAGTCACCGTTGTATAGGGCCTCGCCGTTCGGTCGTCGGGGTCACCAATTTTGGGGCGTGTTCAATGTAATATGTATTATAAAATCAAACACTGACTTTGCAACCGAAACTTTTAATGTCCACTTTTGTCGAGGAAAATTTTGTATCTTTTTAGTGACAACGAATATGTCATTGTTTTTGTAAAAGGGCCAGAGACAATTTTTATGGCCAGCACGCTACAAGAGTATAACCAACAATAACCCTTCCTCGTCCCGAATCCATGACTCGACCGAATGCAATTTTTGGTGGATATCACTAAGTTACAGTTGGACTGCAGTCGCATTGCACACCGAATTAGTGCGCTTTCACTTTAGACGATTTGTGTCAGATGGTGTTGATATACCGATTTAGGAACGGTTGTCGTACGATAGCCGGGCGACACCAGTATTACCTAAGACGTCATCTAATATCTTTAAACGAGCACATCTTGTTTATTTTTATATTGTTATATATTCAGGATCTCGGAAACGGCATCATCTATTTCCGTGAAACTTATTATGTAGGTACTTTCTTGAACCATAAATCAATCTAGCTAGATTCCATTCATAGATTTTTTATCTGAGTTTTCAGGTAATGAAAAAACATGGCTAGAATATAAAGGTAAATTTTGCCGCCGCTGTCAAAACAGAAATAGCTCAGATGGAAATCGGCTTCTTCGAAAATCCGTGTAACCTCAGTTCGAATCCGAGTGACAGCAAAAGAGATATCTTTTTTTTTTAAAGAAAATATTGCTAATTTTGTGAGGCAAACCTAATAATCTATTTTAATTTAAAAATGTTTTTTAATGAACCGAGCTAGGCTCGGTCGCCCAGGTACTATAATATATATAACTTATAGGATGAATATCAAAATAAAACGCATCTCCATTATAAATATTATTTTATTAGGTGTGATGATTTAAACAATAGCAATCAATGTTATTATATAGAAGATATGTCGGTGTCAACAACAAAATAAAAACATTTGTGCTTTATAAATAAATTAACAAAAGTAAATATAACAATAAAAATTTTAAAATAATGTAATATGTTCAAGTTACTACACAAACGAAGCGTTTACAAAATAGGGCGAGGGTACATTACTTTGGTTAAATACGAGTACACACGTTCACTTATAGAGCTTTACTAAAACGCAGCAATGTATATGATAATCAATGTATATAGTTATATAGATATCAGATATATATTGTTCGTGAAAGTACAAATATTTTAAACAACATTGTAAAATATAGAAAACCCTACATAATCTGTTTCGTGACTAGATATTTGTTTAAACGATTTGAAAGCCAATTTATCAACTTATTCGTTCGGGTTATATACAAATCGACATCAGACTAATAGCACTCATGTTTAGTTTTATTGACACCTTATTTAAAATTAAGCATACAATATTGTATTGTCAACCGTTGCCAAATACTCGCCCTATATATATACTTACACTAAATATTGCATAGTTTCTGAGTATGCTCTATGCCTATATTATGTTAATGGGGTAACTAATAATTTATTGATTCCTATTATTAAATATTTATATAATACATATGGGGCCTCTAGTAATTTTAACAAAATAGTTTATTTTCGTCAAATACCACATGTATCTGCAAAGTGCTTACAAATTACTTTTCCGAATTTGATTACTGTTGAAATACAATTACTAACATTAATCATATAAGGCAGCGTCCACATTAATAAAACAAATACAGTTTGCACCTTATACGACACACAGCATATAATTTTATGGATGTAGACGCAGCTTAATGTACAGTTTTAGGCTATATTCTTTTAAAATGTCATTTTTAAAGGATAAGCCTGAACTCAAAACGTTTCTAAGTTTTAAATAAATAATTACACTACATTGTTATAGTTATGTACGAAATTTTATTTTGTATATATATATATATATATTTACAATCATACAATACATATCTTTGGGACGCAGCACAACTTTGGATAAATTACTTTTTTTTACATGCTTAAGTAGTTATATGGGATAAGAAGAGAAAGTGATTACTGGAAAACTATAATTCTAACGTGTTAAAATATGATGAGAAATTCATAGTATTAGTATAAATATTCCACTGATGGTATATAAGAAAATTTTATATAAAAAGGAATATTCCAGTAAAAAGTACAGGCTCGCATTAGATTGAGGCTTTTCTTACATTAAAGCGTTTGTATACAAAGTGTTTAAAAAAGTCATGGTTGTATTTTGGTATCATTAATCTAGGCCTGAGTAAATTTTACATATAAATCATATTACAGATAGGCAACCTACATTTTTTCGTTAATATATTACATCCAACAATAAGCAGTATAGATACTACGCTATTTTTTGGGGTTACACAGGTTACGTTTTAGTATTTTAAGTATATTGTTTTATACTTTTTCCATTATATAGTTTACTTAATTTAGATTATCGATACCAAAGTTCCGTAATTTGCATTCGCTCGTTAGATTTGTATTATTAGGAATATTTATCATGAAGAGTTTACTTCCATAGCGTAAAATATCTTGAATAAACGTTTTGCATGTGCAATAATTTAAAGTAACACCTTCCTTAATTTAACCGTACTGATAGTTTATAGTCCGCATTTTCAGAGTAATTAATTAACACAATTTACATTTAAATTAATTCCCAATAAGTGTCTTATTTTTTTAATTTACTTTAACAACATTTTGAAAAAAAAAAAATTGAAATCTTCGACTTTCGATGCTTTAAAAGGCCAGAAGAACGCCATTGATTCGTCACTTACGACACTAACTATTTCCTTCGAGGAATACTGAATCTGGTATAACATAATGGAAAAGGTATAAAATACTAATCACTGGAGAAAGTAGTAGATGTTGTCTGAGAAGTGGACGCGAGTACTCTGTGCATGTTTGTGTGTTTGTGCGCACACGTCAGTGTCGACGTCGCGTGCACAAGGTAGCACGCCTCAAACGCCGCAGTAATGAAGGCTCGCGCTATCATATACGTTCCACGTAGTTACCTGAGAAAATATAATTAAATCATAATTACAGCTTTCACAAATAGAGAACAAAAGATATCGGCGCAAATAACAAGCACACTACAAATAACAAACACACTACGAATAACAGCGCCTAAATATACGCAACAATTCCAGACATGTGTACCTGGCCTAATGCTACTATCTCGAATATATACAGGAATTCTGTATTATACACACCTTTTGTTTATATATTATTAAGCTCTTTTTTATTGTAATGAGCACCGCTTGTTAAGAATATTTTAAAGAGTGTGAAAATTAACTTTCTTTTTTTATTGCAATATCAGGGTGGTAGAGTCACGCTGAAGCCATAACAGGGTTCAGTATGAATGGGCCGGCTCGCCCGGTAGCACCAGCTTGATCCACAGTAAACACCGACATGAAGTAACAGTGCTTGCATTGTTACCTTTCGTTCGGTCAGTGAGAGCACCAGAGGTGTACTAAGCCCTTCTCTTTCACTTCCCTCCCCTCCCCTTTCGCCACAAACACAGTCTGGCAACGAAATTGCGATTCCTCTGGTGTTACTGGTGTCTTTGGACTCTGGTGATCACTTAATATCAGATGTCCAACCTATTCGTTTGCCTTATGATATGAAAAAAAAAGTCGACAAATGTGTCATTAAAAAAAAATACTGTATAGCCTTTAGCGTTTGAGCACAATCTCACCTAAATGAGGATGATAGTGATATGATTATTATGATACGATGATAGTGATATGATGACAGTGGGCACACTAAACCCAGAGAGGTTAGATCATACAATACAAGTGTAGGTACCGGAATACACCCAGATATTGCGATACATTTTCAACTTCAGGGTGGTACTGGCTAGGGGCTTTAGAAAAAGTGGTATGGTTTATCGTTATATACTTAAGATATATTTAAAAAGAACTAAACTAAATCGATAAACGGTGATATTTTTCGGACGATATTACTGATTATACGTAAAGTGGTCGTGGACTAGTGCAGCCATGATGCAGCATATTCGAAGTTGGGCACAGAACAGTAAGAATTTGCCGCGTGAATGAGCGTTAAAAACCAATAAATATAGAAAAGTATGAAAAAATTGTTCACGAATCAATTTACACATTTTTTATCTGCTCGATTTGTCAAGTTTCCACTTTGTCGCTAAGATGTCGTAGGCAAAATGAAAGTAACAGAAAATTAAACTGTGATCGGTTATTTTGTTACGATAATTAAAAGAGAGGAGTTCAAATTAAGGAGCTGCGTAGTAAATGATTATTTATATGCTTGAAATTTTAATTATTTTCCTATTTTTACGATATTCTGTTAAAACGTTTAATTTATAAACAAAATAATAGTAGTCCATAAATTGCAAGATGACATTAATGCCATTTTAACGAAATCAAGGCTTGAATAAATAAGTAAACAAAAATGTATTGTTTTGTCTTATTTCTTGTTTTAGTGGTCAATTAAAGTTAGGTGGACTACTATATCTGTTAAATGATTTCATGATATAAGAAAAACATGTGTGAAGTCCTAAGGCGGTAGAAGTTAAATCTTCGTAAAATAAAAAAATATTCATATACTTGATTTCATTCCCTTGCCTGATAAATACATGAATATGTTTGTCTCTTTTTAAATTCATTTTTTTTCTTTATTTGAATTTCAAATTCCAAAAGGACCAAAGGAGTTTTTACTTCAATAAAGGTTACCTGGGAAAGTTCCGAAGCGTCCGGTACGTTGGCTGGAACCGACGTACCAACCGTCGTCGCATTTCTCCAAAACGTATACGGTGTCACCTTCTTGTAGTTCTAACTCGTCGGGGTTTTGCGGTCGGTATTTGTACATTGCACGATATCTGCATTATGAAATTTACTATTTTATTTAAATCAGAAATATTTGAAAGAATAAACTCGATACGTTTTATCTCGCTACACATCAAGATAACAACCATGTTAAAAAGGCATAAAATAAAAAAGTGTTTCAGATGTTTACCGCTACACGGCGGATTATAGTGGATCTTATAATTTAATCATAATCATGTATTATTTGATGTTATATTTTGTTTGGTGGTGTTTTACGTGTTTTTAGTTCGGTTGTTGTCCTTGAGTGAAGTGGATGAAAAATAATATCACGCAGCATGAATTCTGAGATGCCATAGAAGCTCCCTAAAAAGTTCCAAAAAGAGGTCAACTATCTCGTTAGAACATTGAAATTATCACAAGATACTTGTAATATTTGCCTATTCGATAATGGCAGGAATAATTTCGAAGATTGATTGCTAAAAATAAAATTAAAAAAAAAATATGAGATTGAATATGTTAACGATATACTTCTAGAAATGGGTCTAGGTACACTAGATACTGCTTCTGCATGGCAGATTTTAGTTAGAGATTGATAGTTTGTCGGTCAAATATCATAAATTGTTCTGTCTAGTTTCATTAGGTAACCTGAGACTATATAGAATTTTCAACGATCATTGTTGTGTCTGAGCACACCACCACAGAGCAGGCATCATCTTTAGTACTTCTTAACTAATTCTATGAAATGCCTACACAAATAATAGTATAATTCGGAAAATATTTTAATTTTCTCTTGTAAAATAATATTTTAAGAAGTTCTCTAAAAAAAGATATCATGTTTTAGTACAAATTCTTATTCGGTTATGACTCTTTCTATGTGTTCGTTTGCTAAGCTTAACGGGCATACGCAAGCCTTAAATACTCAATCCATTATGAAATTTTGCTTACACTATACCAAAAGTACAGAAACGGGCATAAAGTTTCCTTTGCCAACAAGAAATTACTGTTCCCGAGGGATAGTTCAAATCTACGTTAACGCTAGTGAAGCTGCGAGCAAAAACTAGTACCTAAATAAACACGAAGAGAATTGACTCCTATCAAATTGCGACCATCCCTCTCTCTAACTATATTGCCCATTTTCGAATATATCTAAGCAAAAGCAACAAAATGTGAAAAGAAAAACACGAAATAGACTTGAATTATACTAACGGCACAGCTTCGGCATTGGTATCGACGTATAAAGGCTCTGCGTTGTTCAGGTCGACTCCAGCACCCGTCGGTGGACCGTACCCGCGGTCTGAGGGGGTGAGTGTGGCCTGAGCTGGTTTCGCCACGTAGCCTGAAATTTTAATAACACTTTTTCATAATATGAATACAATATTATTAAGAATAATCTTTTACAACAAATTTTAATTTTTAAATTATTTTTTTACAAATCCTCATCCAACACGAATATGTGAAATCAGATATAAGGGTTATTATATCAATACTAGTATAATAATCTATACTTATACACTAATACAATAAAGAGGTAAAGTTTTTTAGTTTATGAGGTTGTAATTTAATAATAATTTACTAAACCGATTTTGAAAATTCTATTACCAATAGAAAGCCACGTTATTTGTGCGTGTCATACATAGGCTATATACAAATCCGTAAAATGAAATAACTTTTCCGTGATAGTCGGAAATGCCAGACTAAGATTCCACCAAAATCTCTCTTGGATAGATTTATGTTCAATGATTGAACCCAACGTAGTATTGAAGTTCCAAACGTTAATTAATATCGCTTTGAATCTTTTTGCTCGATTCTTTGACTTCTTAAATATTATAATAATATGCTATAATATCATATGTAGATTTTAGAGTTTTATACCTGGTAGAGGTTGTGTGGCAGGTGGGGCGTTCGCGAGGGCAGGACTGTTAGGTTGCGGCGTGTAACTGTGTGAACCCATGCTTCGTTTGTCCGTACCGTTGAGTAATCCGTGAGCTGCAGGTGACGCAACTGGTTTATCCGTACTCAGTATAGGTTTAGGTTCTGAAATTAATACAATTTCTTTTTCTTTCTCAAACTGACTAAGCTATTGGCCTAACAAGACCTTAACAGTTTTACCGGATTAATAATATGATTATATTTATTGCTAGCTATGCTCGCGACTTCGTGCGTATGGAACAATATGTAAAGTCATCTCATTGTATTTAGTCCATTTACTTTTCTCTCGTACTTACGCCGCGTCGTCATTAAAATCACAATAACTTTTTTTAGAGTGGATCTCTTTTTATGAATCAAAGACTTATTTATTTTCGAAAATATGCTTTATGATTTTCTTGGTGGGCTTTTATTGTGAACCTAGTACTTTAGCAGAGATGCGTGTTCATACAAGTAAAAAACGTAGTCCGGTGAAGCTTTTAAGACCTTGCTAGGTCAATCGCGTAGTGAGAACGAGGAAAAAAAGCATTCATACAAAGAGACAGGCAGACAGTCATTTCTAAAAAAGATTAATATGTATTCTATTACTAGTAACTTACAACATTATTTTTTACGAAAATCGAAAAAATATAGACACGTTAGATTTACATTTTTATTATATGTATAGACTAGCTGGTACCCGCGATTTGCTCTGCGTTGTTTATTGTCTTAACAATATAATTTATGTATTTTGTAGGTGGTAGAGCCATTTTGAAGCTATAACTGGTTTCAGCATGAATGGGTCGGCTCGTCCGGGGTAGTACCACCCGACCCACAGAAAACCGACGTGAAGTAACAACCTCCCTTTCCCCTCACTTGTCCTCTCCCTTCCACTTCTCTCCTTCCCCCCATCCCTCTAAACACAGGCTGGCAACGCACTTGCAACTCCTTTGGTGTTGCTGGTGTCTATGGACGGCGGTGATCATTTAACATCAGATGAGCCGCCTGTCCGTTTGTCTCCTATATGACATACAAAAAAAAAAATGCACGGTTTTAAAGAAATGAGCAGTTGAATATTTTATACATTTACATTTGGGTTTTATGGACCTTGATGTACCTTAAATTTAATTATGTAACTGTATTATGATTTTTTTTCCCGTATAATATTCATTACAGAGTTAGAGTAAAATTGTCATAGGGCCTTATTCGTAAATCATTAAACTTGTAGTAATTTATATTTACCAGGTTTACTATGAGTAGGTTCTTGTAACACGGTCACATAGCTATCCGGGAAGATTCCAGTTTTGACACCGTTTCTACCCTCCCACCAGTTCTGGTCTATGCGCCGCGTGAGGACTACTACCTCGCCTTTCTTCAACGGAAGCTCAAGGTTTGTCTGTGCAATAAAGTCGAATTTGGCACGCGCACGACCTTCTATGGTAGTGATTTTCTTAGGGGCTGGAACTGTGTCACTTTTTTGTATCTGAAATTGTATTACAAAGTATTAAGGAATGGACAAACTAAAATTGAAATAGGATTTTTACAGAAAAAAATATGTTGTGTATTTTCTTAGGTTTCAGAGTAACATATTCAATTTTACAATAAATACAAATTTGTAAATGAGATATCAATTGTATAAGGGACACTAACATAAATATGGGAAGAGTTATATAGAAAAATTCTTCTATTGTTACTCATTTTAAATCTATACTCGGTAACTAAAGACCTATTAATATATTCAAGGATTTTGATAGTACAGTGTCGTTGTTTTAAACTACCTATAAGAAAGCCACCTATAAAAATCAGAGGTACGTAACTTCCTTCTTTGTCTATCTACCTATGTATATATGTACATATTATAAAAATATTGTTCCTTTTAGGCTCAATGACGTCATCCATATTGTATGTATCGGTACAGGACTATTATCAATCGTTGCGAAATTTTTTATAGATAGTTCTAGGCTACTTATTTTCTGATGCGGTCGACCCTTTGTCATTTTTTTAATATGCACATTGAAGCGGGAGGGTATCAGCTAGTGAATATACAAAACTTTTTTTTTCACATCATAGGAGGCAAAGGAACAGGTGGGTCACCTGATGTTAAGTGATCACCACCGTAAATAGACACTTGCAACACCAAGGGAGTCGCAAGTGTGTCGGCAGCCTGTGTTGGGAAATGGGAGGAGGAAGGGAAGAGGAGGGAGGGAGGTGAGGAGAGGTGAGCCTCCGGCGTCCTCACTGACCGAACGAAACGCAACAATGCAAGCATTGTTATTTCACGTCGGTTTTCTGTGAGAGGGTGGTTCTACCCCAGGCGAGCCAACTCATTCATATTAAGCCAGTAATAGCCTCAGCGTGGCTCTACCACCTACAATAATACATTTTTTGTTAAATATTTAGAAAATTTCCATGATGTTAAACTGATTTCGTAGTAAAAACAAGTAAAGACTTCAACCTTTAAGTTTGCATAGTTAATATTGGAACGCCATATAGAGAACAGTAAAACTTCAGAAGTAGATATATGATACCTCAACGTAATTGTAGGGGAATAAACCAATTTTCCCGTGGACTTCTCCTTCATACCAATTCGCATCGATCTGACGTCTCACGTGTATTATTTCCCCTTTCCTGAAACTGAGTTCTCTCGGAGTCTGCCCATTGAATGTGTATAGTGCTTTTGCTGTCACTTTATCGGCTTCGTCGTATCGATTCAAGGGAACAACTGTCTTCTGTGACGGTGTGAAGTTATCCTGGTGGCGACGGTTTTGCATATCTTGTAGTTCCTGTAAGATATATTTATAGTGTATAATTTAATACTGTACAAAATTCATATATCATATGTAGAGAGACTATCTGGTGACTTAACAAATATCAGATAAAGTTCTTTTTGAAATTCGTTCTTTATTTTTCCATACATAACGGTTAACATGTAAGAATTTTATAAAATTGCCGCCTGTTAGGCCATCACTGTAAACTTGAAACTCTATCACAACGCATAAATATCCGAATATTGCCGAAGTCTCGATTACCTGAATGGTTGTAGTATCATTTGCAATCAATCACAAGGCCAATCGGTCGTTGACATTAACAGGATTGTTGAAATTAGCGAGATGATGCTAAATGATGTCTTTCGAAGTATTAAGTTATTTTATAGAAAACCTTCACTTATTAAATTAAACCTTAATTGGATAAAGACTTGAACAAAAATCCCTTCACAATAACGATGGTAATAAAGATATTCCGAAAGTAAGACTTGCGAAAAGCCAAAGAGAAAACATAAAAACTACAAAAAACAATGTAATAACCACTCTAAAATCTCGGTCGGATCCTCGCGTATGAGGAAAAAGCGCAGCGAATGCATAATACAGTTGCAAAAAAAGTAAACCTTAGGCTATTATAGTACAAAAGCAAACCAAAATATATTATCCAAAATGAAAAAAATTAATCGATGAAACTGTTAAATGATTTTACTCTCTTGAATTAAAATATAATGAGGAGAATGCTATTACACACACGAATAGTTTAAACAATTAAAATGAATACAATGTTAACATTTCAGAAACATATTTAGAACACGCATTTAAAAGGGCGATCACACTTATCCGTCACCTTTATTGATGTATCAAACAGATCGATATCTACATGACGAATCTTATTTTCCTGCAATTTAAAAATAAACTCATATAAGCATGGAATGTATGAATATTAATTCATATAGCAAAATAAAACGGTCCTACTATCAATGTCTTTTCTACCTTAACATCACTTCAATATGTTTTAAAAAATAGCCACCATTCATGAGTTTTTATATAACAAATTGTGAAGAAATCAGTTCTCTAAATTATGTTTCAAACAAAGTTGTCAAGTTAATTCACTGAGTATATTTATTATGTTATACTTATGTATATGTTTATCTTGCCCTATGCATTGACGCATGAGATTAAAAATAAATAGGTAAAAATAAAAGTTTATTACGAACTTTGAGCAACGTCACCATTCTTCGGTATTTTATATTTCTCATAAAACAATCTGCTATATACAGCAGGTATTTCCTACACATGCTTCCTTTACACTGTACCGAGGAGAACTGCTAACCGGTATCTTGCTTATGTATGTCCATCGTGTTGGTTTATGTTATCAATTTTGAACGATACAAGTTCTACTAGGATATCGTGAGTTTACGAATTATTGAATGTTTATTCCTCTTTAATTCACAAACTTAAGGTTGAATTTCGAATAGTAGGTGCCATTTATAATCGAAGGTATGTGTGTATTTATATAGAATATTAATTGCATACGAATTTTTGAACGGAATGTGCTAGAATACAAGGCCAAATATTTATGATATATAGGAGGTTTTTATGGGAGAACTGTTATAGTACTAAGCATTTCAAAAACTTTGAAGGAAAATAATAATATATTTAGATATATAGCTTTAATATAAAAATTAAGTTTATATCCAAAATATTATTATAATATATACTTACTTACAAATATACATTATACAAAGACACGATTAATTATTTATACATAAAGAAAAATCGATTGTCAAATGTATGCAAGAGCGTCATTTAGAACCGCTGCACCTATTTGACTAATTCTTGTATTGTTGTGTTAGAATTATCAGTACAAGGTTTGTACGATGGAAAATGTTCAAAAACATCAGACGAAAGAGTGAAAATGTTGTATTAAAAAATCTCCATATGAAAAAATGAGTAAGTTTGTGAGACAAAAGAGGGGAGAGAGATCGTTAAAAATATTGACAGATTGACGTTCATTCATCCTAACTGCTATATTATTTAATTACAGAGTGTTACAACCAGGCGAAGTCGGGGTGGGAAATTAATTACTATACGCTCAACGATCTATATGATAAACATTCATGATAATTTTAAAATGTAATATTAAAATAATAAAAGAACTTATCAAAAACAGTGCACAAATAAAGATTCATACTCCATTAATCGTGTTCCGTGGTTTCATTCGAATTTCATTTTTTTTACTCTCGGCCTCCAACACTCCGTACCAAACTCTATTACTTCCTTACAACTCAGTATATGCCAATCTGCATTTTTATGGTAATTGCGCCGCTCCTAAGTGTTGAAGCGTGATGCTACATAAACCATAATATATAAAAAAAAACAAATGTAACTATTAGTTCCAGGAGATTAACGCGCTCAAATAAAATGTTCTCTTGAACTCTACTAGTAATATGAACTATGGAGATAACCATTTTAATTTATGACAACATACCAATGCTGTTTGTTGTATCCGTACTGGATATGCAAATTGTTCTGAGTTAAAAAGACACCATGTAGCGAAACGTCACGGTGTTACTCCGTACTACCGTAGTGTGGTACAGTACAATGAGTTTCTCGTTACGCTCTCCATTTCTAATCGCGACTGTGACATGCACAATTACAATGCTATCCCTCTATTGTAGTATTACAGATAAAATTACAAATAACCTACGAAACGAGATTTGGCGGATAATTAAAAGTAAAAGTTGTACAAGAATTAAAAAACTCGAAAAACCAGTGAGTTGCGTAGACGAGAGTAGGTACGGTTGATTTCACTTTTATCCAAGGGCTTATCGAGTCGAGATTAACTATCGGTAGGTAAACCCGAACATTTTCATCACAGCTTGTGAACGAAAAGAAATCAATGAAATACTTTCACATCATTTAATGGGGACATATGGAAAGTGCGTGTAAACGTCGCGTCGATTCGGTGTTTATTCATTTGTTTGTTTAAATGAATGACAGTCAATTAGTTTACTTTGAATATTTAATTAGCAGAATAGTAATAGTTTTTATAGGAAGGAAGAAATATATTCTAGGTATATTTTAATCGTCGACATTAGTAGACTATTTTCACTCTTGATATACTTATCTATTCATATTTTCTCATTCATTCCTTTTAAGATAATGTAGTTGTTTTAATACAGATGGTTCAAAGTTTACACCTGTATAAATACTAATGAATTGTAAGCTTTCAATATATAAGTCCAATATAAAATGATCTAAATCCAATTTTAATCGTTCATATAAGAGTTTTTATTTTTTGACGTGAAACATCTATAGGCGGAGGGTAAACTTGATTGTTGGCGTGGCGACGCAAAGCACGCACTTTACACTATCAACGAAATACTCACAAACATTTGCAACCCTAACACCATAAACATAAGATTTAAATTGTTTTGTCGGCTACTCGTTATATTATACTCGTTATATTACGCAGCACGCGCCGACGACCTAGCGCCTTTTGATAAATGACGCCAAACACACCGCCTCTGCGACTAGTTGAATTTTTATATTTGATATAAATGAACATTTATATAATAAAATAAATAAATATTCATTATTTTATGAAACAAATTTGTAATTCTCTATCTTTTCATTATGCCATAGCTGATTCCTGTCGTAATCTATTCTTTTATGCATATAACTTCTACAAAACAATTTCGATGTTTCACATCTGCCAGGCATCCCGTGACTTGAAAAATAACGTAAAATACTAGGAATATTTTGAACTGTAATAATACATACCCTAAATAAGATACTAGCTTTTCCTCGAGGCTTCATTGTGAAAAATAAATGGTCGATATAATAACGATTTATATAACGTATCTTTTAGCGGTTACATTTTCTTCGGTTTAGAATTTTTCGCTTCTTTATTTGTGCCATATTTGACGCTTTATTATTAAACAACTATTCTTTTACCTGCGTCATTATAATTTATATTTATTTCTACATATTTTAAAACAAAGTCCTCAGCCTCGTCATCTGTCTGTTGGCGATAAACTCAAAAACTACTGACGACTAAACACAAAAACAAAACCTGACGACGTTATTGACTTGGCAAGGCCTTAACAGCTTCACCGGACTACAACTACTGAACGGATCATGAGGTTTTCATCAGTAGATAAAGTGATTCATGGAAGGTTTAAGTATATAATTTCTCAAGGTTTTTTATTATCCCTTTTTTATATATTTATTGCTTATGATATAAAATATAAAAACCTGCCGTCAGTATTTGGATACTTACATTAATATCCTATTTTTTATATTTTAACGAAAGCTGTTTTGTATTAATATTTATTATGAATAAATATAATATAATATAATATATTACAAATTTTTCAGTGAGAATAAAAACAAAATAAAATTACATACCGAGCGCATATCTCAAAAATCAAAGCAATCTCTATATACCGTGGTACTATTATTTTCCATATAAATACGAGCGAGGTGTGTTGTCGTGAAAATTGGAATGATTTTCAATGGTTGGATGAGGCCTACTCGCGACGTGACTTAGAAACGAAAGTTGATAAGGTTTCGCAATTTAGAAAAATACTTTACCTAATTCATTTCGATAAGTACACAATACATGTACCAGTTTGATATTTATTTTAGTAATAAACGTAGGTTATTAATCAGTCTTATTCTTATTTCATATATAATGTTATATTTTATGCAAACGAACTTGTGAGTCACCTGATGTTAAGTGATCACCACTGTCCATAGACACCAGCAACACCAGAGGAGTCGCAAGTGCGTTGCCAGGCTGAGTTTGGGATGGAGGAATAGGGGAAGGTTCGGGGAGAGGAGGGGGGGGGTCTCCAGTGATCTCACTGACCGAACGAAACGCAACAATGCAAGCACTGTTATTTCACATCGGTGTTTTGTAAGAGGGTGGTACTACCCCGGGTGAGCCGACCCATTCATGCTAAAACCAATAACAGCTTCAGCGTGGCTCTACATCTTGAAGAAACTTTACTAAAATACAATTATTTATTGTATTAATTATAGCCACGAATTTAGTTTGTGTATTGTAAAAGTATAACTATTGCTCTAGGTTGTAACTATAGTATATACCCACGTATATCTATAATGTTTGGAAAAATATTGTTTGTTAATTCACGTACTACTACTATTTTTTTAAACATTAATTTATTGCTCTGGACAAATATATTGCCTTGAAATAAGCACGCTATATGTTGCAGTCCATTTTGGCATCGATCAAACAACTTGTAGCGTGTAATTTGTTGGTTGTAGGCTATTACCGATAAACGATTCTCTGACATGATAATCGCATTCCGATATAGCAACCTTTAATTGAATATCGATTGTTTTAATGAGAAAAAAAAACTGCAATTAAGACTGAATATTTGAATTCAAATATATTTATTTAATTGTTTTATGAGAACACTAATATTTTTTTTAACTAGCAGGTCCGGCGGATATTTTTCCGGCTTAAAAAAATACCTTGACAAATTATATGCCTAAAGTGTCCTCATCCTAATGGTGAAATCCACATGAAAATCCGTTCAGTAGTTTTTGAGCTTATCGCGAACAGACATACAGATATGGCAGAGGACTTTGTTTTATAATATATTGGTAATATATATGTGCATATATATATGCAAAAATGTATAATGACTACAGAATTCCTTTATAACTGACGTAATTACTTCCAACAAAATTAATAATCATCGCCTCACCTACACCAGAATACTTAACATATCCGTTTATTTTCCAATTAAGATAACGATATATATTGGAATTGATAATGGTTAAACTAAAAACAGCCCAAAAATTATCTTTATGGGTGAACAGCCGGAAGCATGGTAGAACGAAAATCTGTATAAATAAGAGGATTTAATATTTATTAAATTACGGAATAAGCTAAACCACAAAGTATTATAAATTAAAATAAATTATATATAAAATGTAATGTGATAACAATATATAAAGTAACTGTGATATTTCATAACCCTGTTATCACTTGACATACCAATTTGAATTTATGACATACAATGAATGAGGTTCAAAGTAAATAAGTATAACGTCAAAATTAAGCGAGTGATTATTTTTTATTGATTGTATTGATTTTTTTATTCGTTTTATTGGTAGTGTTTTCTATTTTACTTTTATTAAAATCTAGCTGTGTCCGCGACTTCATCCGTGTGGAGGCTTATATAAAAAAAACAGTGATTAATAAAATCATCTGAATGTATTAAGTCCGTTTACTAATCTACTTTTCTCTCGTACTTAACTCGAATCGTCATTCAAATTACAATAACCTTTGATAGAGTGGGTCGAGTTTAATGAAACAAGTACTAAATTACTCTCGAAGATATGCTTTATAATTTTTGTTGCTGAGTTTTAACTGTGAACCTAGTTCTTTAGCAGTGATGCGTGTTACACAAACAGACAGACAGACAGACATTTCTAAAAATGATTTAAATGTATTCTATTATTTATTCCTAGTATCTTGCAACAATTTTTTAACGAAAATCAAGAAAGTACAGACACTTTAGATGTACATTCTTATATATATTGATAGATGAATTGTTATTAATGCCATAGGTTATTCCAAATAAGATAAATATTTTTTTTAAGACAAATAAATTTAGGGAACTAGATAAAAAGTCGAGAGTGTTTAAATACTTCAGTATCGAAATAAAGTATACAATAGATTATTTACCTGTAGATATTTAGTCCGCCTTTGCTCTCGATATAGCCTTTTCATATGCTCTGCCTGCTGGCGCGCGAGCTCACGCTCGGGTACCAGAGGCAAGGGATCTTGTCTCACCGGGCATCGATAGTGGATGTTCACATCGCTCTCCACGTACCGACGAGGGGATTCTATAAAAAAAACAATCTAGCATTAGTATATTAGTTACAGAAAGCTCAAGAACTACCAAGAACTTAAGTGTTTGGGTGAACCGATGAAACCAAAAGTAAATGTTATTCGAGGATATGATTTACGATTTTCTTGGTGAGGTTTTATCGCAAACGCAGTAATTTAGCAGTGATACGTGTTCAAAGAAATAAACAGACAGACGTTTCTCAAAATGGTTGAAATAAATTTTATTATGTAGTTATTCCAA
Organism: Antheraea mylitta; assembly: GCA_014332785.1. Lineage (NCBI taxonomy): Eukaryota > Metazoa > Arthropoda > Insecta > Lepidoptera > Saturniidae > Antheraea > Antheraea mylitta. The sequence continues at coordinate 3,091,328 of JACEII010000010.1, forward strand.
GACACCAGCAATATTTTTTTTACAAAAGTTTAAAAAATACAGACGCGTTACATTTTTATCAATTTTTATTGAAAATAAAATCAATAGAATTACTAATTACATATTAATAACTTCGACCTATTTATATTAATAATATTTGTATTTAATTCAATTTGATTACAAATAAATAATACAGATCCTACGTATTATTATTATCAGTATATTCGACATAAGAACTTTTACTTCTACGGTGGAAGTGAAAGTGGATCGAAGTGTCATGGCGTGGCCAACGATGCGGTAACATTTTGATAGGCAGTATTTGGTATTTGCCGATTATGTGTTGACACGTAACACAAATCGAGTTCAATGGGTTTAACAAATATTTTATGCGGATATGAAAATTGTTTATCTTTGTACTGATTTGAGGACAGTAAGAAATAAGATTCTCGAACGGAGTCGGTAACAGTATAACATACTGAATACCATTCTTTGAAATATGTATTCAAGTAACGGCTATTACTGTTGTCGACTTTCTCAAAAAGTCCGTTCCTAGTACGTGCTTACAACACTAATGTTAGTTCTTACAACTACAGAAATAATGTACTATATGTCTCTCTCATATATGTTTGCGTGGGATTGTGAACCTTATATCGTTAGCTTTCAGATACATATCACTGTACGTTCGTATGTATAATTATGTTAGAAATTTTTTCGTGTGGAATTTAAATATTTTCAATAATACTGCGACATTACTAGATAGTTGTTGTCATGTTGTTAGTAGTTTGCGTGTAAATTTTACCCTTTGAATAAATTATTAAATTTACTTCGAAGAAGGTTTCTTGAAATAGGGATATTATTTTGATCACAACAATCATAATATTGGGGAATGATTCAAGCATACTATGAACTTATTTCTTCAGTAAAATAATTATTTAATGGTAATATTTTTATTTATGATTATATAAGAAAGGTGAAATTTTGAATTGAAACTATTTCATAAAATGTATTGATGTTCGTCATTCAAGAAACAACAGACCAATAGCAGAAATATCGTTTAAAATGTTGCGATCAGATTTCTTAAAAAAAACAACTGCATTGACAATATAGGCCATAAACTAGTCGTTTTGGAAGCAAGATCCTGTCGAGTGACTTAAGAAGCATGAATATGACATCGTTCGAGATATATATGAATATCAGTGGGCACAAACCCATGATAAAGATCGAACCTTCTGGTTGAGATGAAGAAGGAAAGCAGATCCTGAATAATATGAATCCCAAATAAATCGGTCATATTCAATTGGTACTTTAATAAAAACATCTTAACATTTATAGGTAATTTTTGTGACATAAGTTATTGTGATTATATGTTTAAATTTTTGTTATAATTTGTACTAATATTATAAACTTGGAGGTTTTGTTTGTTTGGTTGAACGCGCTAATCTCAGGAACTACTGGTCTGATTTGAAATGTTTTTCCGGTATTAGCTCATTTATAGGGAAAGGCTATAAGCTATATATCATCACGCTAAGAATAATCGGAGCGGTGTATCAGTGAATAATGTTGCAAAATCGTTTTTTTTCCGTTGAGAGTTCCCACTGCTAGTTAGCATTAGTTCTGGGTAACTATCCCACGCGGACAAAGTTGCGGGCAGAAGCTAGTTTGTAAAACAACCTGTATATATAAGATATTTATCGTATCACGAGGATAGTGTTACTCCCAAAGGAAAACGCAAGCTTAATCATTAGTTGCGGCACGTGAGTACCGTAAACAGATAATGTTACTAATTAAATAGGTTACACGAAACCTTTTTAAGCTCTGCTACAATTACTAATAAAATAGATGTCAAATTAAAACTTACATACTAATATGAACTGCATAGGGTTATTCGCAGATTATAAAATTTTGTGATGGTCTGATAAATTTATTTTAAATTACATTAAGGCAGATCCAATTACTTGAAAAATAGAGCAAGATATCGATTTACAAACGATCTCTAGTTACGGAATAACATCCAAAATATTTCACAATTTGTTAGTCAAGCATAACCAACGAATAAGATATGGATTATGGTATTTATTTTGCAATAAAGAGAGTAGTCCGGTGAAGCTGTGAAGACCTGGTAAGGCCAATAGCGTAGTCAGTTCGAAAAAAAAAAATTGCAATAAAGAAAATTATTAAATTTACAAAATTCTTATGCTTACGCTTAAACCAAACATATCTTTATAAATATTTTATTTAAACAAAATAACATATTTTTACTTTCAAAATAAACTATTTAATATGACTGTATTTGAAAATCTATGTATAAATCGGGTGACCCAAAACAGTTACGAACATCTTCATTCTCTATTTTATAAACCATTTTCATTACTTTATTTAAAAAAAAAATAAGAAAATGTACTTTTTTTCAGATTCTATTTTAGATAATTAGCATTTGTTAAAATTAGTGCTATTAATATACTAAATAGGCCATAAAAAAATATTATAATTTTAAGTAGACTTATTTATCAACTACTGAAAGAATTATAAATAACAAACCATTTGATGTCATCTTTATAATTTGCTTCAGTATACCCATCTCAATAAATGATCACGTTTGAACAAATAATTCACAAAAACAAATAACAAAAAAATAAAATAAAAACAAGAATTTCTATGTTCAGTAAGACGTCTGTCGGAGATCGTCTGTCGCGATAGATGGACTTATAATCCATCGACGACAAGTTGACTCGACAGTCTTGGAATCTCCCACTGCCGTAATAAGAACTGACCATAAGCAAGCAATGTGAGCATTCTGAACATTACCTACTATTTATTTACTTTCACTGAATAGACAGACGCACATGTATCAAGTTATGTCACGTGTATCAAATTCAACAACTACTGTTTGTAAACAAATAGCCTATACACATCCTATGTCATTATAATATTAACTTCGTCTTTGTACCTTAGTGTGGTATTTTTTTATTATTTTAACAGTTGCTATAAAGGTTCTCTATTTTTTTATCATAGCAGGCAAACGGACATGTATGTCACCTGATGTTAAGTGATTACCACCATCTATAGACACTTGCAACACCAGTCACAAATGCGTTGCCAGCTTGTGCTTGGGGGAAGAGAGAATAAGAAAGGGGGGAGGGAGGAGGAGGGGAGATGATTTTCCGGTGCTCTCATTGACCGAACTAAACGCAACAATGCAAGCACTGTTACTTCACGTCAGTTTTCTGTAAGAGGATGGTAGTACCCCGGACGAGTCGACCCATTCATGCTGAAACCAGTGATAGTTTCGGTGTGGATCTACCACCACCTACAAATTCTAGATATGCTTTTAACGTTTTCTGGTTATTAATAAAATCATTTATTCCTAAATGAAATATAGTTGAGTATATTAAAGAGAGATAATATTTTAATAAATTATTATGTACTAGAAATGCACTTGCCAGTTATTGATGGAAAACACTCCAGATGATAAGATTACCTACGTATATGGATTCAGTTTTATTTATCCGAACCTTAATAGTGTTTATTACAAAAGAAGACAAATTCTGCTGTTAAATAAATGTAGGAAGATGAAGTTTTAAATATAGTATTGTTAAGTAATAATGTTGTTAGACATTTTCGCAGTCGCCTACTTTAAATTCAACTCACATGATTGAATTTTTTTGTTGAACAATGGACATTACTATTGTTTTTTTGCTTTTCGGACCACATACATGTAAGTTCTTTTAAAATAAATTTATACATACTGTATGGTAAAGGAGCATATACATCAGGATAGATATTCGTTCTGTTTCCCCACTCAGTAAATTCATGAATTGTATGTCGGTTTTCTTGCTTTTGTAGACTGTTTCGATTTTCACGACGGATCACTGGTTCTGTACAATCGTTTTCACTGCCAGTTTCACTATTGGTTATGAAATATTCACTTAAAATGTGAGAAGGTTCATGTCCATAACGTGTATTACTGAAATTGCTACTGGAGTCATTTATATCATCATGCTCTTTTAAAGAATCTGATTTCACTATTTGCGCATTATTGTTTATATTATTGGGTAGATCATAATCAAAGTTTGACTCGAAGTTATTTCCAATTTGTGATTGTTTCTTTTGCAATCCACTTGCAGTTGTATTGTATTTGAATGAAATATTACTATCATTTTCTTTAACAAGTTTCACTGCTGTTGTTACAATATCGGAATAATTCGGTTGCTGTTTCGTTTGTGATATAGATATAGAGTTATCAAGATACTCCGGATTGTTGTCTGATTGACTACGAATATCGCTATAAGCTATTCGCACAACAGTATTTGTAATAGTTCGTAAATTATTGTGATCTTTTTCAGATGCGCAATTACTTGATTGCTCATCATTCAAAGCTGATGATTCTAAGTTTGAGTTATATTCGTTCACATAATAATACTCATTGCGTCCAAAACTATTAAAATCATCAGAAACATCATTGGACTTTTCCTCATTAGCTTTCGATAAATCAAATAATTGATTAAATTTGAAATCATCCGTTTGTTCATTATCATATAATGATTCATTTACAGGTTCACTTGAAACCCTTGAAGTAAATACTAAAGTAGATATCAACTCGGATTTTATTTCTTCGATTTTCTCATTGGAGTAATTACTTTTTATACTTTCATTATCACATTTTATAACTGAATCATTAGGACTACTTTCCTTCGAAAAGTAAGCGATATCATCACATTCTTCGTATTCACCATTCTCATCACATAACAAATTCTTTTTTACATATGTGTTAAGTGCTAACATCGATCTTGATAATGAACCAGAAATGGGTACATCACTGAAAAATCCATCATCATCGTAAACTATATCACTTTCGAAGTTTAAAGTATTTCGAGTTTTAGGGATGTCATTTGTAAGACTCATTTTTGCACTTTAAGCACTTATTCACTTCATTAACATTTCACACAACAACTACATTGGTGTTTCACTTTCAAACTGTAGTTATGATGTTACAGATAAAAACTGTTTATCAGCGAGCAAAGATAAAGTTATCAATGCTGTATTACTAAAACAAATACCTATAGAGTTCATCACTAATATAATGCATTAATAAATTCACAGACAAAAACACTCCGCATTTATACGAATGTTAAGACAAACTATTTACAATTGAAAAAACTCAACCGACGACTTTTGGTTCTCCAATCAAGGTGAATGACGCAAATCGCGCATTGACTGCGAGATTACTATGAGATATGATTTATTTGAGAACTGTTTAATAATACGAGTATATTATATTTTTATGATATTAATAGATTAAAATAAGTACTACGTACGCTGACAACGGTGCTCTAAAGAATAAGATAGGCGCCGCTTCTTATGAACACAGACTATTGTTTCTTTTCATTCGCACAAATAGTCTAGATAGAATGGCGCTATCCAATCTCAGATAGCTAGTTCGAGCAATTTTTGACGGTAAAGAAAATGTTACCTAATCTTATAGTAAAAGTGGGTTAGTATTTCATATAATTTATTTTTATGACTACATTGTTATCGATGTTCTAAAGAACTGTTAAGTTGATATTTAATTTAAAAATAGTATATAATATTTTATTATGTTGTACAAGTGAATATTATACATACCTGTATCTGAGTAGCTCCCATGTAGTGTTCTGCGCGGTGGTTCTGGTACTGAGTTGGTTTCTATCAGTACATAATAAAATAAATAATAAGATACTACCAAAAAAAGACAACTTTTTGCTAAAGTTAAAGTTGCATATATTGATCATCGTTATGTCATGAATAAGTTAAAATATAAAAACATCAATAAAAATAATATTACTTTTGTTTTATAATGTCAATATTAAAGCATTTCTAATCATTTCAAATAATCAATGTATATACAGATAATAAATACAAATAAAAATGAAGCATTCAGCAAACACGCAAAGTTAAGCGAGACACGCACAAGAGACAGTAGATATCATAACGAGAATCAATAAAACTTTAACACAGTAAGCTTATACCACAGGTCGCTCCAAAATTAAACATTTTATAGCTGAGTTTTAAAATATTTACGGTATTATAAAAGTTCAGAAATTAACCTTGAAATGTGACTGTGTGTCGCGATGATGTAACGTAGGGCGAAAGGTATTGCGGCCAGGAAGCCGGCGGTGGACGCGGAGGAGCCCTCGGTGGTTCGTAGCGATTCACCGGACGATGCAATGTTGGATCAAAATCTTCTTTTTGTATGGTGTCAATCTTCAAAATTGAACTTAGTTTCACAGGATCTTTTTGAGTACGTAACGTGACATCTTTCCTGATAGGAGATGTCTTACCTCGAACTAGGGTAGAAGGATCCTTAATGGATCTGTTATTGTCACTGGGTTTAATTAAATATGGTGCAATGTCATAGAGTTCAGTGACATCGGGAGCCGATGAGTATACGTGTCCCAATAGTGATATAGCTTCGAACCTGCGCCGAATACGATCGACTTCACCTGGTCTGCATTCCGATGCTTCTTCAGCTGATCTTGATCTGGGAGCTGTAGTTCGCCTTTTTAAAGAGGCAAGTTTGGATATAATATCTATATGAGGCATAAATCGATTTGTGGTTCGAAGTGGAACGCGAGCTACAGGTAACATTATTTTACAGTTATCCCTTCGTGGGGAAAATTTCTCCAAAAAAGACCAATTTTTATTTATTAGGTTTCTTGCAATTTCTGGATCACTACGATGGCGACGCAATATAGTACCAACCGCAGTGGGTGAATCGAAGCGTCGAACAAGCCGCCGCACATCGCCCCGCTGAGCTAAATTCAAATACGCACGCCAATACCGTTCCGGGTCAGGCGATGGGCTTCGACTATGCCATATTGTCTCGTCGCTAGAAAACTTTAGCGATTCAGGCGTCTGCCGATCGGCTGTGTAAAGTGCTGAATGGGGTGACACTGATCTTGATTGTAAATCGGGATTAGTAGGGAGCGACAAAAATTTATTTTTTTCACTTTCTCCAAATAGCTCTTTAATGTTTGTACAAGACTGTGATTGAACTATTTGATTGATTTGTAATTTGGGTTTATCAGTCCGATGCAATTTTGTCTTCTCTAAATACTTGTTTTCTTTACCGCTTGTGCTTTCTTTATTTTGACTTATAGATTTTGATGAATCAGTAATGTTGTTAACCGACTCAAAATATTCAACTTTTTTTTTTACTTCTTTGCTTGGACCTCGGTATATCGTTGTTTTATTAGATATATCTGAACTAGCAGTTTCGGTTTCACTAGCAGACGATTGGTGTTCTATCTCATTTTTTTCATTAGGATATACAACATGTCTTTTTTTATCATCATATTTTTTTTCAAAACTAGTACTTGGTCCTTGTAATGTTTCATTTAAATGCTTACTTGTAAATAAAATATCTTTTTCTTGCCTAAGTACTTGTTTATTTTCATTGTCGTAGCTAGTTATTCTGTTAAGAAGTTCTTTACTAAGTGTTTGCGATATTTTTCTCTTTTCGCTTTCACTTAAACTCATTTGTATTTTGTTGACATTATTTTTTAATTCTTTAACTGATGTAATAGGACATGGCATAGCTGCAATAGATTCTGATTTGCTTAGTTTATTTGGTTTTTCTTGATCAGAAGAATAATTAGTCGTAACTAATGAATTACATCTGACGTGTAGCGAAGAATTGTGAGTATGACTCTTATTACCACTCACGTTAACGGTGTAGATATCACATTCCTTTTTTTCATTACATTTTGATTCAAAGTCTTTGCTATAAATGGCATTTAACTGATTTTTTAGAGCATTTACTTGATCCATTGATAAACTGCTCCACAAACGATTGCCTAAACCAATTTTATTACGTAGATTACACAATGATGTTTCAGTTTGCAAAGTCACAGTAGGTTTAATCTTAAGTTGTGTTTGATCCTTTTTTTGTTCATTTAGTTTATTAATATGAAATGCAGTTTCAGCGACACTGGTTCCACGCCATAGTGGTTTATAGGTGTCCTTAGAAGGAATTTGTTCTAATTCTAATGAATCAAAATGAGACAATTGCTGAAAATGATCTTTAAGGTTTTCCACAGATTTTTCTTTTATTTTTAGTCCCCTTTCTCTATCATAGTTCCAACGGAAATCTTTTAAATCTCTAGGGTAAAAAAGGACATCATTCTCATCTTGAGCGATTTTCAATTTAAGATAGAGATTATTGAGCTCTTCTTCGGCTCTTTCTATTGCTCTTATTTTTTTCCAACGATCGAAGTCAACTATTTCTTCATCTTTTCTTCTGTGACGCATATCACAGGTTGAAGTAGCTCTTTCCAACTCTGCCACTCTTTCTAAATATGTATAATATCTATTAAGTTCTCTAAATCGATCGGATCGTACTTTACTATTTTGCATATCGCGTAAGTATTCATCGTAATCTGGATCAGTGACATGTAAATTTGAATCACTTTTTGTTTTTGATTGCATTTTATTATGAGATAACAGTCTATGGTCTACATCACCGGCACTCCGAGTTCGAGTTATAATTTTAGCTGCTTCGTCATACTGTCTAGTACTCTGTAATCGGACGCTGTGTATTCGGCGACAAGAGGGAGACCTGGCAGGTAAAGGTGATGTTGAATTACTTCTGCTTATTTTGCTTATTAATTCAGGTTTTTTGTTTAATTTTGGGGATACAGCTTTTGGTGTTTGAGAGAATAAAATGGTGGATGGGGATTTATTATTTTTTATAACTTTTTTTGTCATTTCTAGATTAGGTAAATGTTTGACTAATATTGGCGAAACAGGTCTTGTAGTTTGGGTTAATATAATCTTTGGAGGTGACACCAACTCTTTCATTACACCGAGTAATGGTTTATTACACGATATTTGTAGTGAATTGTTTGTTTCCTTATGTAATGTAGGTGATGATAAACATATAGTATTAGTCTCTGGAGTAAATTCTTTGTTATAAAAAAGAACAACGGGTGATTTAGGTCTACTTGTTTGCGAAAAATATAATTTATTGATGGGCGGCTCACTCTTACTTCTAATACTTGCTAAAGAGGATGTTGATCCAAAATTTTCATATTTTGAAAGATTACCGAATTTTCGTGTATTAGGTTGTATTCTTCCAGGCCAAGATACAGATCGAGGACTGTGCGTTCGACTTGGACTATGATATCTATCCAACATTTTGAAACAAGATTGTGACACTGGCTTTCTATGTATTAAATACGTATTTTGAAATTTCGAAATTTGATTTTCATCAGGAAGTGATTGAAATATTTTTGCTTTTTGAAGCACTGACGTACTATGTTCATATAAAGGATAAGCTATAATCTGATCACATGGTTTCCCAAGAAATAGATGTTGAAAGAATGAATCTGATATAATTGTGTCTCGTGGAAGTTTGTTTTCTTTAATATTATTTATTTCATGTCCATAAAGTTTCTCTAAGGAACCAGAATATGAAGCTTCTTTCGGGCTATCACCAAATTGATTACTTAATTCTATATCTTTAACATTTTTTTTTGGGTATCTCGATTTGTTATTTTTCACTCTTATATTCTTAGTTAAATCTTTATTTTTCTTGCTACAGGATTCATGACAAGGGGATACGCGAGGTCTACATATAACGTTTTCTAATGACTTTTTCTTGTTAAGATTTGTAACAACAGCCGTTTTAATTTGATTTTGTTTTTTAATTCCTGGTGAAAGACTTAATGTCGATTTTGATATTTTTGATACAGTTTGTATATTGCCAGATTTATTACCTTTTTGATCATTACGAGTAGATAAACAAGGATTAGATTTTGTATGCAGATTTGATATTTTCAATTTTTGAACTTTTTCTGCGGTTCTGATCATGTCTCTACTTTTGTGAGTTGTAGTGGGTGCTAACGATTTTATATTTGCTTCAGGTTTTAAAGAAAAACCTTTACTTTGTGAACCGTTATTGGTGCGTGATACAGATTTACTAGCTTTTGTCATATCTATTTGCTCGTTTCGTTTTTCTGCACTCCATAACTTATCCAACGGTGTTACTTTATCTAAAATATTCGAAATAGGAGTTCTTCTGCCAGCTCCTTTCTCAATTACTACCGATGTTGAAGGTACCCTATATCGGTTATGTATAGAATTAGAGTATTCTATGGGTAATATAATTTTCCGTGATGAAGCAAAACTACTGGTGTTTTGTATTTTTGTAGCTTTTTGAGTTTTCTGTCCCGACTTGTCCATCACAACCGTTTTTCTATCGACGGCAGGAGGTGCTGATAATGATGTTACATGAAATTTGCCAAATTTGGACATTTTGCCATTGTCACTTTCCTTGTTAATTATAATATGAGTATTCTGTCTACTCAACTTGTTATTAATTTTACTTCTCAGGTAATCAACATTAGTTTGAGATTGACTTGATAATCTCTTACTTGGAGATAATATTGGTTCAGTCAAAGTTACCAATCTAAGAGTTTTGCTATTTTTGGATGAAATACGACGAGGTGGAGCTGGTGGATGATCAAGAAGTAAACTAGGTTCTCTAAAATGGAATATAGATTCTTTACAAGCCCTTAACTTTGTTGTCACATCTGATTCAATTTTTGTAATAGGATAACATATGACCTCATGTAATCCAGGTGTTTTCTTGTGGATTCTTATCTTCGTCAGTGTTGAAGATATGGGGATGTATTCGATTTCCGATTCGTCTGTGAAATATCAAGTAGGTACAATCGCCAAGTGGCCTCGTTGGTTAGATATGATAACAACGTGATTCTTGTGTAACTTCAATATTGTGATCTGGAAGCAATTTTGCGTTTGATATGTGACTACTGCTACAGTGATAAAAATTAAAACTCGGTGAATTAATTTTGCGTTTTACGGTGTTTGTTTATTTTTGGAGTCAACAAGGGTGCTCATGCAATCGTTTTACCTGGTAATACAGCCGAAGACCCAGCACCAATTTATAAGTATAAACATGCCAGCTGGATAAAATTAAAATTTGTACTCACCTCACGTGCATTACAGTGTAAAACTTATGTATGTATACTCAACTATGTTATTTGTGTCGTTATTGTTTGGCCTTGAGCTGACTCATCTGACAATAGCGTATACAAACCTTATTCCGAGTACTACTATAATTAGATATCTAGGCATAAATAGAGTGGGTAAGTATATGCTTTGTATTATATATTTTTAATAATGCCAACTTTCTTAATACAGCAAAGTTCACCATCAATAACTTGTAAGTAATTATATAAAAACCAATACCCTGATTTTAATATAGCATCATGCATATAAATTATTGTTATTATTTTAATACATCGCCTTAAGTATAGAATTAAATTGCAATTCAAAAATTAATAATTTCTCATTTACTTTTTTGTGAAACTTTTTAAGAGTTTCAATAACAAAAAAAAAAGAATTATGATATAAATTTACGGATAATTAATATAGATGTATATATTTTTTAAATATGTAAAACATCCATTTGCTTGAGAACTTTAAAATAAATCTAAGAGTCTTTGTATAACAGCTAACGGATAGATTTTAGTGGGGGGCGCGAATATCGCTCGAATTGAATCGAATAAAATTTTAATATTCGAATTTCCAAATTATTCGAAATTTTAAATAATATTTAAAAAATTGCGAATAATATAATTATTCCGAAAAAACCGAATTATTTCGAATAATTCAAAAAAATTCCAATAATACTAAAAAAATTGCGAATAATTTTTGCGAATAGAAAATTCGAGTTTCATCAAATATCAATATTCGACTCGGAATGAATAATTAATAAGTTCGAATTATTCGCACACCCTTAATAGATTTAAAAAAGAGTAAAAAAAAATTAGAAGTGATATTTAAAAAAAAAAAAAAAAAATATACATATAGTTAGTTTTATTTCAGTTCCAGCAATTCGAATTATTGGAAACTATTGGAATTATCGAAAATATTCGAAAATTCGAATTGATCAATTCGAGTTTCATCGAATATCAATATTTGATTCGGAACGAATAATTCGTAAGTTCAAATTATTCGCACATCCTTAATAGATTTGTGAAAGAGTCACAAAACATTAGAAGTGATATTTACAAAAAAATATATAGTTAGTTTTATTTCAATTCCAGCGATACAACATTATCCACAAGGTACAATATTATGAATCTATAGGCTTACCTTGTCTCGGCGGTGCTGGAGAACGGAATCCTCTTAATGGTGGTTCGCCACCAGCTTGCAAATCTCTGTACGCTGCGCGTCTCTCTGCAGGAGACAACGGCGCTTCTGTGTCGTCTCTCCGTCGAAATATAAGAGTGGAGTCCGATTCATAGCCTGATTCTTTAAGAGCTCTACAATACAAAATAAATTATTTCTTTGTATTTGAACATTTCGTTGCGTTTTAAATTTATCGTAATTTAAAGAATTTAAACGATTTTATATTTACGGAAACATTTTAAGTTACTATTTTTTATTTTATTTAAAAAAGAAATTAAATTATACCATTTTAACTTACTTTGCCATGTTTGATTTCGATAAAATAGCCGATGTGATGTCCTTCTTCTCTTTCGGTGATGCTTGTGGTAGAGATGTTGTACTTGTGATATTTTGCTGTAAGAACAAAATTTAAACTAATACTGATTTTATTTCTTTATTTATTATACTTTATTTTTCTTCAAGTTATGATGGAAATAATATAAAGGTTTTTTTAATCAAATTTCTTCTTTACGTCTGTTTTATTTAGGTACTTAAAGTTGCACTACCAGGTTCATACCAGCTTTGGATAGGCAGGGAGAGAAGCACGAGCAGTTAAGGTGAGTGTTAATTTACATTCGAAAAGGGCCACTTAAACCTATAACCATGTCACAAGTCTCGGGAACTACTCGGAGTTTCTCTCGCTGCCACGCGATGGACCCGGTACCCGCACGATGAATCCATAGTATGCTAAGTAGTATGTCTCTTTAAATTTAATAATAGTAATAAATTTCATAAATAGCTCATTCTATAAAAAACTAGGTAAGGAACTTTATCAACAATAAAGCAATATATATAATTACATTTTGAAGAAGATCTTGCGGTATAATGAATTCGTAAAAGCGGTATCGGATGTTTGTCGAATGAATTAAATTTAAAACTAAATGTTTTGATACAAGAAAATCCAGAAAAATGCAAATGCATCTGTTAAGATACAACGTCAACGAAGCCACCCCTAAAGTTAGTTTATTGCAAGCATCAGGTTACTAACAATTTACTAATATATACACATATTGTTTATACATGTATATTAAAAAAATATAAAGTTTCAAATTAATCCTTTGAAACGAATAATGATTAAATAGGGGAAACACATTAAGAAGAGAGAAAAACATGCTGTAAATTTGCAAATAGTGTTACTCACACAGTTGTATAACTATAATACCATACACTATGCATACGATTATTTTAAGCATGCACATGGTTCAGCCATGATTAAACCTTATTTTATTATTCATTCACGAAGTTGTAATTTAAAACAATGGCACAAACCAACAAAAATCATAAGTGCTTCCCCTGAATTTAAACAATGTACCAAATGTTTCCGATTATTATAAGGAATCTTTTTCTTCGTTTTTTTTGTTTTCAGTTTCAATAAATTAATGAAAAGTTAAAGTGAAATGTGGTTGGTCGTGATTTTATTGTAGTTTTTATTTCCTTTTTATTCAATACCAGTTTTTCGAAATTCTCTATATTTTTCCAATTTTATGTCAATTAGTAGAGCTATTGATTTATCGATCACATTAAAGACTAAAAATTTAAGTAATTTAATATTCACAAAGTTCGGGACATTCTTGTTCTTACTATAGTTTTCATTTATCATTATTTAATTATTTTTTTCATTTAAATAATGTAATTACTAAAATATGTGATTTATTTGAATATAACTTTTCAAATTGAATAATGTAGCCTAGCCAGTATTAAAAATCGGCAATCTCACAGGTAAAAACCGAATTACATATAAATTTTGCGCAACAATACCTTACCTACGTTATACCATCAAAGCTACGGTAGAAAAAAATATTTAAAATTAACGAAAATCAGGTAAACAACAATAGTTGTTGTATAATGAAATGTTCGTAGATTTATAAAGGGTCTAGAACTGGGATTAGAGTCCTAGTTATTGTCTCGATAAATATATTACAAATTCAATATAATTTGTTTGTTACTACATTGTTAACTTTAACATTGTTCTGGTGTTAATTAATTTAAAATAAAAAATAGGTAAAATCCTGGAAAAAAATAGAAAAAATTAAATTACAATGTTGGAAGACAGAGTACCGTGCAGGCAAACATATCTTTAGCAATACAATAAACACACAAACACAACATATAGAGTATGATTCGTATTTTATAATAATGTTTCGCCGAGACGATCAATTGAAATTCTCAATTTTTATGTTATTAGTTCTCTCTCTATTAATTGCAGCTTAAAGTTACAAGATGTAACTGAACTGGCAACACAGCAGTGTTTGCTTAAAGTACCACCAGTCGTTGTTAATTCTTAGTCAAAAAAATAGTATTAATCTATCGACGGGTATCAATTATTTAAAAATTTGCTGCCTCAATTGATCGTCTTGGCGATCTAAGACTAAGCCCTTACACTCTTCTGTATGGCGCGCGCGAGCAATGTCGAATATGGAGGCAGGGGAGAGTTCTCATCTAGCCACTGTTACAGCCGCGAGCCACCACCGAGTAGATACGTCATGAGAAAATACGCGTTAGTCGAACACTCACACACGGTTATGCATGTTATCACACCAAAATACAGAGAACATGAGTTTAACTTTCGCTTATGAGTTAAGCAGGTCGATATGGAAATTATGCATATAATTTGTTTTCCTACATTGATAGACGATCTAAAAGTTATCGTGGTTTTCTAGCGAAAATATTCAATGAACATCGAATCTTGCTACACACATTATTTGTCACCCAATTTAAAATATCAATAAATAATTCCAATACCATATTAATTTTAGATTCATATTGCGCTGTCATATATTAATCTCAACAATAAAAAATAATTTTTAAATATTTTATTTAATAATTCATTTATTTTTAACCGACTTAAAAAAAGGATCGCAATTTTTTAAAAATGTTTATCCCCTCAGCTCTTTTCATATACAAATCGAATTGGAAAATTCATTTTTTTATATAAAGGGGTTTTTTTCACAGGGTTTTAAATTACATTAGCAATGGATCTAAAATTTCGTAGATACACCAGGGAGCTCTTCAAAATGCAACAGAAATGAATAGTCACTGAGATATTAGTAGGTTTTTGACAGTTCTAGACTAGGTAGGCAATTAACTATGGTCGAAGACGTTCTGATGATTGTTTTAGAGTAAATTTATTGAAGTCGGTTTTATTTTTTGTTAAAATGTTATCTATATGACTTTTATGCTAAGATAGTAAAAACATTTAATATTTTCTCTTTAATATGAAGCATATTTAAATGATGACACATTGAACTGAGAAATCCCTGTTTGATAATTACGAAATTGGATGTTATTTCTTATAAACTTTTTGTGTTTTTTTTTTTTTGTAAGTAATCTAAAAATATTTTCGTAGTGTATTTTCATTTACAACCAACCGTGATTAAGAATTTAATGTGTTCACCGTCAATTAGTGTAGTTAACACATATACACAAAGTAGGTACAATATAGAAAAAAGGATTCGTACCCCGTCAAAAATGTCCATGACCTCGTCCCACCACTAGAAAAGAAAAAAAATTTTGCTATCGTTTCCTTTGTGGATAGTGTATAGAGTTGTGGGCGTACTTAGGATATACACCGTTGAGAATGAAGATTAAGATGACGCGACGCTGTAAAGCTTATTTTATATTAAAAGATTTATCATGTTTAAAGTTTTTTTTTGTTATCACATTCTTCTATATCATAGATTTAAAAAGATTGTTGTGAGTGTATGCGTCTAATACTATGGCTTTGTGGGTAATATGATATTTAAATACTATATGTAATTTTTGCTCCTGAAGAAAATAACATAGCAAAACATATTAATACGATAAGTGTATTTAATCACATGTGGCATTTTCCATCATTCCATATTTATTGCGTTTTACTACAGAAAAAGATACGAGGTGACTTGAATACCAGAGTGTGAACAGCATCCTTGCCTCCTCTAATCATCTCTAAACTCAACTCGTTCTTCTTTCGTTCAATTTTTTGTTTTATCCGAATTAAAGGATGCAATACACAAGGCGAGCGGATCAACCACAATTTAAGAGTGTGGATATCTATTACTTTTGTAGTTTTTCGCTCATTTATGAACCTCCACATGCAGGTGTACTCGTAAAAGTGTATAGTCCTCTTTAGTTTTCATAATGTTTCTAAAAAAAGATGAGTGCGTGTGACAGACAGTCACACGTTATTGAAGTAAAACTTGTTATTTAAGTTCCGAATTAACTGATAGATGGCACTACAGATACTGAAGCTCTTATTTAATTTATTACTCCATTACATTAAAATCAGATCGTAGCACTGTCGCGTGCTCTTATATACATAATTAATTCTATTGTTTCACTTCTATTATTATTCAATTTAATATTTTTTAGAATTTTATTTTTTATTTTTGAACGATTTGTATATAAACTATTTATTGACAAAATCAAAAATATTAAAAACCAGATGATACAGAAACGTGATGCCATATTGCCGTAACGGACTTCGTTGCATTGTCGTCCTGTTACTTCCTAGTCGCGCATAAAGATGTGTCACTTTAAAAATAAAATTATTTTGTAATAATTTGAAACTTACAAAACATCTTACCCTAAGTACGCCCATGTTAAGATTTTAATCGAAACAATGTGATTAGTATGATATAATCGATTATATTGAGGGAATGAACGAGAAGTTATGAGTGAATCGACCCAAAATGTTCTGATATATTCCAATCGTGAAATTAACTAAAGTTATATTTTACAAAAATACTATTGTAGTCTATTTTTACGACTATCTTCGGATCTAGTAATTTTTCTAATAATTTGTACTTCATATAATATAGTTCGACATTATTTCTAGATGTCGCTATACCTACGAACGATATATGTGCATACATATCACTAAAATGATTGTAAAATTAATTAATTACATATCAAGCATTATTTAGACGACCCGTATGTAAAATATCTAAATAAATAGGGGTATATAAAGCATTTTTACTTTAATTTACTATTATACTAAAATATCTATATATTTTGTAGTGTAGAAAGTGCGCGATAGAAATATGTGTCAGACGTAATAAATTATTGATGTCATGTGTAATCTTTGTAGATAATCACTCTCTTATACTACATAGTACGATCCAATTTATAGCATACTATTAATTTCACGATTGTAAAAATTAGTACCCAGCTTTAAATGAAACTTATTTCATTATTCTAATTTAACTAATTCGATCATATATTTTTAATGTATGTTTATTCCATGTATTAATTCGAAAATAAATTTCATTTCAAACATATACAAAAGGCATAAATCGATGAAATGATATTAGTTGCTCATATGTATGTATGAAAAAAATATACAAGTGTAAAATATTTATTTTATCCATGCTATTGCTATCACCTGCTTAGCTTCTTTATCAATAACAGAGGATCGCCCTGGTACGTAATCTTCTATTCTTCCTGGTTGGTTTCTATACATTTCTTGGCTAGCTCTGGCCGATGCCAGCGTACTGTACCTGAATAGTATACATGTTTTATAATTCCGATATACTAATACTATTTAAAAAGAGTGAATAATTGACTGCATGTGTTGTTTGTGAAATTTCTTATTTCAAAGTTATAAATATTTTACACAAATATCACGTACAGCTTAGCTTTCTTTGCTCTTTCTCGCTCAGTAACTTTTGTACTTCGTGAGCCAGATAAATCGTATATAGAAAATTCATTAAAATTTGATCTATTTTTTTTTTTTTATAAATTGCTACGATTTGAAATTGTGGTTAAGCAAATTATTGGTAGGCAACCCTTATTGAAGGAGGTTAGGATCGATATAATGGTCACCGAATTATTATTACGCAAAATATGTTTCATTAAATTTAATGAAATAAACATCGAAACTGAGAATTTATGAATGAAATTCAGTATTATTACAACCTTCAAACTCACTTATTACTAGGTAAGTAAGTCGTGGTGATGTCACTACGTCTATCTTCTTGAACCGAAGCTGTACGTCGCCTGGGTCCCGTTGCAACGTCGCTGTCGTATGCATCACTCCACGTGCTTGAACCAAGTCGACTGAGTCCTCCCTCAGGCTCGCTCAGATACCCCGAACGAGGGTCGAAGTATGCGTACTGGGATTTGTTGCTTGATACTCGCTCTGGGTGACCTATTAGAAGATGAGTTATTAATATACAGAACATTTATCTACAGTCCTCGACAATCTTTTTGACCAATCTAAATATAGCATTTAATTCGGGTTCACGTTTAATACAGTCAAGAGTTTAATATAAAACAGAGTTAAAATATTTTGAAAGGAATTTGAAATTGGAAATTAAAAGATTTTTTATTCTAGAAATTCTCTATGCTATACATATATTATAATACGTATTTACAGTTAAATTGATCTTCGTACCTATATTCAGAGTGATCTAAAAGATTGGCGAGGATTGTACCTAGTTAACATGTAAAATATCTATTTAATACATTTATAATTCGTTTTTTATTCCTATGTGTAGACATAACTCTTTTCGCTTTATAGTTAAATAATATGCCCGTATGTCCGTCCGTCCGTATTAATATTTTCCCACTTACTTTTTCCCACAAAATATAGTACAGATTACGGACTAAATGTATTAATTAATTAGCTAAATTATATGGTGATGATCGAGGTAATATTTTTCAAGTTTATCATACAAAAATATATTTAGAAACGGAACTAAGTTTTATCTAAAAGTTACATTGTCGTAACAACGATGATTCTAGAATGCTTTACGGTCTCCGTTTTGTGATGTAAGTCGTCTAATGAAAATGTAAACTAAAAATAAACACAAAAATACGGTTACACAAGAATCGTTTTGAAATTGTGAATTCCCTTTAATGTTATTCATTAATTAAATTAGTGATATTATACGGTTTAATGAACGAGCACTGTTATTATGCAAATTTGATAATCTTTAATTATATGCAAGTATTAATGGTTGTTATTCTATGTTATTAATTAATATTGTATATGAAAGTTATCACGTTGATTAAGTTTTTATTCAAATTTTATTACGTTAAAAAATCATTTTATTTAAACGAGAAAATAGTAGTTGCTGGACTGAAGGTAGAACTTTATAATATAAATAAGTTAAATTATTTTTCCCGAAAGATTCCACTAAAATTAATATATTTTTATTTATTGCGCATTGAAATACTATTTCGAAATTAAACTAAAACGAATTTCTTTCTTAATTTACCTTTACTAGGTGTTTATATTTTTGGGACATTAAATATTACAAGATGGTTAGGTCTATAAAAATAATATATTAGTTTCATTTCGTAATCTCGTATGTTATCGTAATGTAGTCCGGTGAAGCTGTAAAGGCCTTGCAAGGCCAATAGCATAGTCAGTTCGAAAAAAAAATGTTATTTATCTGTCTAATTAATTTATTAACCTTTAAGGAAACATTGGTCTACGTCCTATATTTTATTATAAATACTGATAGCATTAATTTTAATGAAAATGCCGACAAAGATTAACTCATTTTACGATATGATTTACATGAAAAGCCAAGTGTATTTACAAATGCTGTAGAAGCCACTAACTGTTATTGAACTATGTATGCTTTCGACGTGGTGTTATACAACCACCGTATTGTAAAATAAATTTGGAAAAGACTCATAATCACCTCGGCGATTTTTGTACCGTATAGTCACATAATCGTCTGAAAAAGAATACATATATCTAAGTAAGCAGACAACATCGAAACATTCAATATTTCACACAGTAGAATCTCGGTAAGCCGAACTTCAAAGGAGACACGAAATAATTCGAGTTATAGAGGATTTTAAAGATTTTTTTATAGATAAATATTCCACTTGAAATAATTTAATAAATTTAATAAAAAATCTTGTTATAGAGACACATCATGTTAAAAGTAAAACGTAGTTCTAGAAAAAATATGTAGATATATATTGTTCCAATTATTCTAAATGAAGCTCACTTACTTACTTTTTTATTTTAGATATAATTGTTGATGATATAATGATAATTTACTAAAAGTTTATTTGTGTAGTTTTGTAGACATGTTAGAATTAAATATTGATATTAATGAGAGAGATGAGACAAAATATTTAGAAAAATATGTACTGAAATACCTTGTAGGAAAATATTTCGACTTGTCACGGGTTCCAAATTTATATAACAGAAATACTGGGTATTGAAGTAAAGAGAACGGAGATTTCTTTCTATTTGTAGCGATTTTCGATTTATCGAGGTTCGACTTACCGAGGTTCTACTGTATATGTTTAACAAAATGTCTTACATACTACTTACCGTCGTACTTATTCTTATGTATAGTGTCGTACATCTTTTTGTACCACCTTGAAGGGTCTTTGACCTCCTGTAAATATAATATAGATATATAATTTATGCTTATTAGAACATATGCAATATCTATAAGGTATACTTATAATGTTTTGACACTTGTGGATAATATTTGTTTAAGATATGAGATCTCATTGGAATGCACATATTATTGCAGAATAATTTACACTGCAATCATAATACCAGATGAAAGGTTAGACACTCGCAGTATTCTAGGATACTTCATGGTCACATTTAATATATCTATACTAATATTATAAAGCTGAAGAGTTTGTTTGTTTGTTTGGTTGAACGCGCTAAAATCAAGAAATACCGGTCCGATTTGAAAGTTTCTTTTAGTGTTAGATATCTCATTTATTGAGGATGGCTATAGGCTACATATTATCACGTTAAAACCAGTAGGAGCGGAGCACTAATGAAGAATGTCTCAAAATCGGGCTATTTTCAGAGCATCCGCTGCGTCTCAATGTCAGTATTATATGCGTTGCCATGATAACATGATAACATACTATCGGAAATATTATCAGGGTTTATTTCGTGTTCCTGTTCAAAAGTTTATTCTACGTTATTTTTAATTCCAATTTTTGATTATACGTAGTACGTTGCTATCGTAAACATTTTTATTATTATTTTGTGCTGCTATTCTAAAAGGTTAGTAGTAATAATATTCGTCTATCAATACAGGCGAAGGAATTAATCCATACTGCCAATTCTGAAGTTGTCAATATAGGTAGTTCTTATGTATTCTCTACCCAGTTTTCTTCTATGTCTATGTTAATGTAAAGGTATAAGCGCTAAATCTTCTATATAATATTTCGTAAATTTTTATCTTCTCAATTTTCAAGACCCCAGAATACATGCTCCGTGGAATTAATTTTAATTCATTTCACGTGTGCACAATAAACAAACCATATTACATAAAACGCCACCAATTTAACACAATATAGAGTCAAATAACACAAGATTATGATTAAATATAAAATCCCCTACATGACAGACTGAAATCCCGCCAAACACTCTTCAAAAAGTTTATTCTACGTTAGGTCTGTTCCCAATTTTTGGTTTGTGATATATTACGTATTATAAGCATAAAGTGTGTGTATATAATATTAAAATAAATACTTTTTTATGAATACATATATCTGTGGTGCTACAAGTATCGAGTTTTTTTTTAAT
Organism: Antheraea mylitta; assembly: GCA_014332785.1. Lineage (NCBI taxonomy): Eukaryota > Metazoa > Arthropoda > Insecta > Lepidoptera > Saturniidae > Antheraea > Antheraea mylitta. The sequence goes on from JACEII010000010.1 coordinate 3,113,043, forward strand.
TCTGTCGATGTCTGTTTGTTTATTTGTTCCGGGTAATCTCCGAAACGGCTGGACCTATTTGAACGGTTTTTATTCTTAGAAATTACTACACTATTGACCTAGCAAGGTCTTAACAGCTTTAACGGACAAGTAAAATTTATACGGGAATTTTACGGGCAAATAACTAAATAATTAGCTGTTTTATTTTAAGCTAGCGGGTTCAGCAGACGATACCCGCCCTGATAATAAGACAAACTATACCTAAATCTTGCTCAAGAATCATTTTATATATTGGTAAAAACGGCATGAAGATGCGTTTTTAATCTTATCGCGAACAGACATAGACAGACGTGGAAAACGACTTTGTTGACACTATGTTGTGATGAACTGTTATCCGTGCATTCGTATGTGTGTAATTGACCAAAAATATATTGTTCACTGTAAACATGTGTGTGTGACGTACATTGTACTGGACTCCAAGAATAAATATAATTGAAAGTCATATGTTTATATGTGATTTAAATTATAGCAAGGAATATTAATAACTTGATTATATCAACAATATGGACATATTATATCTATACAAAGAAAAATTTAACACATATTGTTCGATAATGTATAGAGCTTAATATTTTCATTACTTTCTTATGTAGTGTAAGTGAGCACTAAGGGTGATACATAAATAGTAGTTCAAAGTTCCAGCTATTTGGCTTATGATAAATCCTATCCCATTCGATACACTATTAGTATTCACATATATAATGTACATGTTACCTGTTACTGTAGATGATGTGCGTGTCATACTTACAAATATTTTTCAAAGAGTGTTATTCTTATTTAAACATCTAATAACAATTTTAAATTTATTTAATATATTCAAGAAACGCGTGCGAAGCCGCGGGTAACAGCTAGTCAAATAATAATATTAACACAAATACTCATAATCAACCAAGAAAACCTAAGTTAAAGTTTGTTCTAAGACTTTCAGAAGTATAGCTATAAACTTGTAAATAAAATAATAAACCTAAGTGCAATGACTGATGTAAAAAGTTACAATGGGCGACCCGAAGTTAATAAATTTCGATAATAAAACGGGCAATAACACCTTTTGTTTTATTTCTGATGTTCCCGTGTTCCTTTTGAATGAAAGTGAAATCACACAAGGGCCATTGGACACTGTGCTTTAAAATAGACGCGTAGAGGATTGTGTATTTTTTTTTTGTATTTTTGTAGATAATGAAGTCGAATATTAAGCACCTGTTTTTTTTTATTGATTTAGAACGAGAATCGAATGTAGAGTGTCCTCCATAAATATTGCTACTGTCTAAACAGTCATCTGGTATAAAGTGTCAAAGTACGATCATTAATTTCATTTATCAAGTATAATCACGTTATCGTATAATTATTACTATCATACGGATAACCGACCTAATTAAATGTTATATACGGACTGTGAGAATTAAATTGATCTATCATAAAGATAACATAATTATTATTTGGAAATGATGATTGTTATTTTTTAATAAAAACGTGTTCAGCGCACAGAATCAAACTTGGTGTTGCGTGATAATTAACAAACAGATAATTTATAGACTCGGAACACTGTTTTATACGTAACATCAGTAGTCCGGTGACGCTGTGAAGGCCCTAAACAAGGCCAATAGCGTAGTCAGTTCGAGAAAAAATCATGTACGAAATATTGGTCATCGAATGTTCATAGTTCTATGACAATAATTTTAACTTAGTAATTGAGCCCAATAGAGCTGTATTTTGTATACATCTATGATCTATGATTTATTGCATTATTGGTTGTTATATATCTCTCTATCTATCTATCTATCTATCTAATACCTTTAAATGAGCAATTCTTGTATATTTTTATATTTGTATAT